>VXBA01003135.1:1009552-1069461 GCA_013399895.1 Serilophus lunatus
CCCCCCCGGCACCTGCCCCCGAGGATGGAGCGGGGATGCGGCCCCGGGATGCGGGGGATGTCCGCGGCCGGGAGCTCCGCCGAGGCGGGACCTCCCCGGGTCACCGGCGGCGCGGCCGTAACTTTGCGTCCTCGGCGGAGCGGGGGGCGCTGGGGCTTGTCCCGGAGAACTGCGCGATTCCCCGGGAGGAGCGCGCAAGGCTGTCAGCGCTGGTGCGGGAGGCGAAAGTGCGCGCACACACACGTACACACACACTCAGATGCACATACACAAAGCGGCACGGGGGAAATTGCTGATTAAAACGATGCCCTTGGCGATCCTCAGCCGTCTCTGTGCTTCCTCTCCTTCCTCTTTCCCAAAGGATACCCAATCGTACAAGAATTCTAATGCTCGGCTAATGAGAAGAGCATCGCAGCTTCCCGAAACGCATGAATTACTGTTAAATCAGACTGACAGCAGCTATTTACAAGAAAGTTTAGAGAAAAAAAATAAACATCAAGACGTATCATAACACTGCCTCGTCCTTCTCAATATATTAGGCATTAAGTCTGTAATGATCAAACATTTTCGTGCAGCTCAGCCTTCAGTTACAATAAATTAATGTCACTGAGACTTACTTCAACATGTAAACCGGTATCAATCTCAGAGGGAGAGTCTGAGGATCAGACAGATGTGCTACCCCCCTGCGGTTTAGGAGTAGGAAGTTGTTTTAAGCATGGAGATGGAAATGCAAACAAGTGAGAATCAGGTGATAATGAGGTGGCAACCTTTAAATCGTGGGGGATTCCTTAAACAACTTTCATATCTCCCTATAAATTCTTTCATCTGTGCAGAAAATAAAGCCAAATATTCCTACATTCAACTGTAGTTCCCACATCTATCAAATACAGCAGTACCTCAAAAGCACATCTTTATACCTCCCTGACTCTCCTGATGGATTTGGGGCTTGGCCTATTTCTGTTGCTATTTCAAGGCCCAAGGTGTGATCCTGGATCCCCTAAATACGTAACTCAGCGGAACTGCTCAGAAATGTTCCTGTACTAAGTCACACCGCTTTATGAAGATGGGTCGTTTCAAACAGTAACTCCAAAGTTTATCCTTCCTCATCAAACATGAAGCAGTGTTAAATTAACAGCTGGAAAACCTTGTTTATATCTGTCAGATTACTCAGAGGTACAAAGAGAGTCAAACATTTATTTTCAAGATCTGAATTTAAATTATCCATTTATCACAACAGACTCTCAAAATATATGTCCCACTCTGTAGGCTGATCCCTATGAAGTTCATATAAAGGTCCCTGGATGGGCCTTTAAATCCATCCTGTGGATTTCCTTCATTTCTATTTTCAGCCTTCTAATTCCCTCCAAAATCAACACAAAGAAGGCAAAGGGAGGCTTTTATGTCCAGCAAATGTAAACTGGAGGTCAAGACATTACACTGAAGTTCTTCAAACTGCTGCAAAATGATTTTACAGTGGGTAACTGGGCACTCTTTGCAGTACAAAACACCTGAAGACATATTTACTAATCCATCTATGAGAAAGTGATACAAATAGAAGCTTAGTAAGTGGAAATAAAACGATTAGCTGACAACATTTCTTCAGCTCTTATGAGAAAATAATTTTCAACATTCTGATTCAATATGACTGACTACATTGACAGGCTTGCCATATGGCCCAATTCTTCTACTTTGTCAGCATTTTTTAAAGACTGAACTGATAAAAAAACCTGAAAGATGGACTTCCATGTAAAAAATTTCTCCCCTTTGGTAATATCATCATATGGTGATGCAGTAGGAAGCAAACATTCTTGCTGGTGAAACTTCTGCAATGAGGTTATTTAGGGTAAATCCCAGCTAACACTGACCATTGATTGACTCAGAGTGGTGTCAGATGCTCAAAGACCCTTGCACAGGACCATACAGCCCTAGATTTATGACACAGAGAAACGAGGAGTCAATCTAGTGCCTTCCCAGGTGAAGCAGCCAGGAATTCCTTTCTCTTCTCCATACATGTAATTTTCAGGGCAACACTCTCGAGAACTAAAAACCATTTTAAGGTGCTAAAATAATAAACAGGTGAAGCTCACACAAATATGTGGGCTAAACCAAAACCCTTTATGAGAGAACACAGAAATCTCACAAACTAGACTTTATAAAAAGTTTTCTTCAGGCATTTGATAATTTCTGATGAGTAGTGAATACCCAGTGGTATATTGAGAACAGCTCACAGGATTAAAAGTACAGTGCAGTTGTTTGTGATGTTCTGTCCCTGATTATAGAAACAGGTGTGTGTTCCTGACTGGATCAGAGCATGTCTTTTGAAGTCTCAACTCCTACATACTCTCCTTTTGTATAAATCCTGTCAAAAAGGTTCTTGTGGCTTGTTTTTCATATCTGTTTTCCCTTTGTTCCCTTCACATGAAAGAACCTTGAACTGTAAGTCAGATCTTCCTTAAAAGAGCTCCTCCATCCTCAAAACTTTGCCATCATTATTATTTATAGACTCCCTACTGAGGTTAAAATTTTGGGGGAAGAAATAACTGTTGATAAGAAAGGACAGATGAATTATGAGCAAAAAAAAAGCCAACAGAGAGAGCATCAGATTCTCACGAGTCAGTGGCAGAGCAGAGAACAGCACCGAAATATGTTTTCTGATCCAGAGATCCAAGCATTACAATATTTTGTTTCCTAAACATCATGTATCCAAATACACCTACCTGTGTGTCTCTTAGGCAGGAAGTGCCCTCAGAAAGTAATCTTGCTATTTATCCATCATTGTAACATATAGAACACTTGATGAAAAAAAAAAAAAAGTTGGTAATTCTACCCCAAAGTTGCAAATACGTGAAGCCACAATTGTCAGTCATTCTATAGGAAATACAAAGAAAATACAGAGGTTTAAATTCTCTAGTTATGTGCTTAAGTTGCTTTGAAAGGAGACATTTGCCAATTTAATATACATTATCAATGGCAAGAGAGCAAAATAAAGAGCAAGTAATGAAAGGCTCTGTTAAAATGCGATGTTTTGAACACATTCCCAGGCAGGGGTTAATTCTTAAAATATTTTTTAAATTTTCTTTTCTACATAAAAGCCTCTTTGTGGATTTATTAAAATTAGAAATATTTTTCCCTTTGTAGTAAAATGTTTTCAGTTTATTTCCAAATTTGGGAGCAGGTGTGTGATTGTTCTAATCAAGAGATCTCAAGAAAACAGACCTATGTTATGTGGGAGATGAACTGAAGGTAAAAGATGATGACACCGTTTGTAGTGAAATACGTGAGCTTAGAGGAAAGCAAATCCAATTGTGCAGGTTGCAGATGTATGACAAATTTCAGCGCAATAAACACTTGATGAATCGTGTTTCAAGTAATTATGCATTGGTATAAACTGGTATAAACTTTGTCCATTGGCAGCTAAGCTTTGGGACATTGGCAGGAAGGAAGTGTAGCCTTGAGTGATCTGAAGAAAGATGGTGTAGATTCTGAAATTCATGACAAAACAGGACACAAACTGATGGAAATGGACAGATCCCCTTTCACACACACAACATGAAAAACCTGTACTGTGCTGATGGCGTGGGGTTTTAGTTTAACCTCACATTTCTTAACTGCTTTTTAATTCTTGACAACTTACAGTGCCTTGAGCACTTGTTTTCAGGATACTGTGTTGAATGGAGTTGAATAAAGACAATGGCATTGTGTGTGGTCAGATTAATGAATTTGGCTAGACTGAATTTGTCATATGCTTGTGCTTCACAGAGCTAGGATTATTTGCTGTGCATCAAATACTGGCATCTAAATAGTTTAATGCTTTTGTCTCCATGTCAGAAGAAGGAGTTAAGCTGTTCCTATGTTTTTGTTAATATAGTTCTACTTAGGAGAATAATTCTGGGATATTTGACCCATACTTTTAAGTTATTATTACAATATTTCATATTTCAGTCTTAAATAAAGTCTTAAGTAAAATGAGCTATATTTTCAGATAGACTTAATATCTACTTAATTAGAAATTCATAGCTATTTAGTAGAATCTTTGAGTAGAAAGATAGTATTTCTATTTTTAATGCCTTAATAGCAGTATATTCATGTGCTTGTATCTATGTATCTATAAATTTGAGAGTTTCCAACTTATCTGCCTGTGCAAAAATGTTAATCTCTTTCCTTTCTCCAGGGAGCTTCTATTTTTCTCTCCCCTAACTTTGACTTACAACATATATCCAAACTCTCTTGAAGAAACATCTTGAGGAAGCAACTGCATACCCAACTGATCAGCATCTCCTTATTTTTATCACTCTGCTTTATCTCCAGGTTATTTTGGGAGTGCCTTGGGATTGAAGACAGTTCAGATAGGGCTGATGACTTATTGTTTTATGTGTGGTAAAAATGTCAGGCTGGTTTAACTGACCTTTCTTGCAGGAAACCTACAGATCTGCACGGTGTCTTTTGCTCTCCTGTGTGGAAGGAATGGTTCACAGATTAAACATTATCAGGCTCTGTGCTTCCCCTTCTGTTTTCAGTTCCATTTATATTTAGACAGGGCTATGGAAGTGTTGAAAGGAATTGTTAAAAGTAATGATGTCAGCCTTTTCTCCTTTATGTTTGGGACATTTGCAAGGGAGGAGACATGACCTGCTACTGAAACAACCAGACTCTGGAAAACTTCAATCCAGTGCCCTTTCCATCTGGTTCCTGAGGATGCCACTGCCACAATTCCCCTTTCTCTTCAGCTCTCCAATCATTATCTTTCCCATACAAAAAGAACAATGACCCCAAGTTTCCTTGTAAAGGAGCTACTGGACCACCTAGCTGTAACCACACAGCCAGGATCCTGAGGAATTCTGTTCTGGCCCATATGGGCCATGCTGCTTCTGGGCCAAAGAGAAGGTGCTTCTTTTTAAGGATAGTAAATGCTGCAGATGCTGTAGAAATGCTTTGTAGTTCTTGTCATAAATATGGGTACCCTGACAGACCAAAGAGCAAAGTCATCTGCTCAGTAATAATTCCTGGGGAAGGTATTTGAACTGGAGTTATCTTTATTTCTTACATTGCCATAGCAGGATTCAGAGTAACTGAAGAGCTGACAATTTTTATAGCTTCTCCAAGTGCAACTTCTTTTGATCATGCCATAATCAATACAATTTTTCATACAGAATCATTTGTACAGATTTGGAAGTACTTTTTCCATACTTGCAGACTATACAATTTATTCTCTCTAGAGCTGCCTGGTCAAAATGGCACCTGTGACACCTTAAGAACATGCAAAATTTATTTTTTTTTTAATTTGAAGAATTAATTGAAATACTCATTCTCAAAGACAGAATTTGGAAAAATCTTTTGTGAAAACTACTTGATTCTCAACAGTCCAAAGCAAGTTTCCAGATAACCTTTGTAGTTCATTAATTACTGGATTTTCGAATTATCACCTACCCCTCAGCCTAGAACTGAAGACAGCAAATCCTGGTGTGTGGAATAAAATAATTGAGAACCACTTGCCTAACATCGCATATAATTCTATGTTTGCAGCAGAGAAAGGATTTAAAACAGTTTTGTCAACAATGGCTATTGTTTAGCAAAGAGAAAAAAGAAGCAATTTCCCGAAAATAATGAAATATTTTCCAAAACTTTTATCTATGAATCTGCACTGTTTTTGATAATCAAGCTGAAAAGTGGCTCATTATAAATAAGAGAGAGGAAAAAGCCTGCAGAGGTGTATTCACTCACTTTTGAGGGTAGAAACTCCCAGAAAATCCAAGAGGTGCAAGAAGTCAGATCTGCCACAATCTCTGCCTGCATGTCTTTGCGAATTAAACTATGGTTACAGAAATAAGTAATTTCTTTCTAGTATTTTTATCACTAATGTATTCACATCTCTGCTCTCATATGTGGAATATATATTAGATTCATAAAAATGAATTGAAATTTACTATTTCCTGGATTATCTTATTCCAGTTAAATCCTTGATTCATAAGGCAATTGCTGAAGATAAATAGAACTTCATGAATTGTTCATAAACTGCACAAATTCACAAGTTAGAGATGAAAAATGTAAGCCACAGAACCCCTCATCTGCAGGCCACAAATTCGAGCCCAGGTTTGAGATCAGAAGCTCCCAAGATCCATTTTCATCTTATCACCTGAAGGCTTTCTGGTACCATTTGTGAACTCCGTTTGTACCCTCAGTTCCATCTTTATAGGATAAGTGGCCACATAAATAATTCACTGGAACTTGTCAGAAACAAGAAGTTGGGAAATGTGAAGTCTCCTTCATCCATCCCACTGTATAAGCAGCACATAGGAGCTAATTTTCTAACCTTTCACTAAGCTTTGCATGAAACGACACATAGGAGCTCTTGCACATTTTTAATAAAATAAAGCTCCTCAAATATCAATTCTTTCTAATAATATACTCCTCTGGAAATACCACCGTTGAGGTTTTTCTGTTCTCTATTGGAAAATTATTAGAAAAACTTTTTCACCAGGGACCTTTGGATACATAAGTGTTATAAAAGAATCTTCTCTTTTAGTGAATAACTTTGATGCTCAGTTGTTAGAGGAGAGCACATCAGAATCAGACGTACCTGAGAGAAAACAACTGAAGGGTGAGGGGGACACGCCACTGCTTATTTCAGGTTATCATAGGGGTTTTGTATTGTGGATTGGATTATTTAATATGAATGAGGAGAAAGCATAGAGATTGCTCCCCACTTTTGTTTTGGCAGAACTCCCGGGAGAACATGGAGTAATAGAATCACAAAAATAGTTTGGGTTGGATGGGACTTTAAAGTTCATCTTGTTCCAACCCCAGGTTGCTCCAGGCCCCATCCAGCCTGGCCTTGAAACACTTCAAAAGCACAACATTGAGCCCCTTGATCTGCAGTGATTAGGTCTAATGACTTTTAGCCCATGATGTGAATGCCAACTCCTCTGCAGTGTTGTGTGAAATGAAAAGAAGCTGAAGGCCACTAATGCTTGACTAGAGTCTGACTAAAAATTAAGTCTGCATTGATAATCACTAAGTTTATTTCTGTACCTCCACAAAACTAGAGTTTTAGATAAATCTGATTTTTATAAGATTTGATACCAATTTAAATACTTTGCCCTTGCATAATCTGTCAGAAGATTTTTTCTGAGAAAGTGATTAAAACTAGGCTTTTTTTTTTTTCCTTACAAGGTTGATTAAATCATACTCTCATATTGAGACCCTAATCAAAGCTGATATAGGATTTGTACTTATGAACAAGTTAGCACTGCCACAGAACATCATTGGAGAACCATGCTCAGTGCCCTGTATTTGTCCCCCCTAACTACACTGAACTCATAGTTTTAGAAATAAAAAATTACTTCTGCTGCTTCTACCAGGTAGCCTACTGGTAAACTCCAAGCTGTCCAGATACAACAAATTGAGAATTGATCTGAGAATCATCCTACAGCCTCATTTTTAATTAAAAAACCCAAGGAGAACTCATTAAGACACTTGTGCCTACAAAAACAGTCAACACACAAATATCCAACATTGCAGCTGTACCTCTCGTACTAAAGGCAGTGCTTTTTAGGTAAGAATTGTGTTGAAATAATCAACCAGAAGTGACAATATTGTACTGCAGCAACGTCAGATCCTTCAGAGCTGTGGCACATGCCCAGGATTTTCTAAGGTGTATTTAGAGCCAGTCAGTGACTACACAAAATATCACATGAATACAGAGATCAAACTGATGCTTAACATGATTTTGTAAGCCACCTCTGTGAATTGCCTTTATGAAAACAAAGGCCACATGTTAATTGCTTTAAATATTGTAAGGGATTAAGAAATTAATTTTTCTTTTCAATAGAATAGAGTCAATAAAGCAATACTTCCTTTTCTAGTCTACTACACAGTCTTAATCATGAGTTGAAGTGTTAATGAACCTGTAGTAATTTTACACTGTGTAGTAATTTTACACAGACAGACTGTGGAGGCTGACCAGGACCTCAAATAACAGGGATTTCAGTGAGACTTCAGCTTGGCACTTGCTGCTGCAGAAAACCCTTCAGGTTACAATTCATTCCTTGAGGAAATGAGTTTTTCAATCTGGTATGGCAGTAAGAGCTTCCAAAGGGCTTGATCCTTTTCAGAATGAGAGTTAGGACCCTAAACCACTTGAAAATTCTACAGGTTTTATAGAAAAACTCACTTGATTAATCTCTAGCAGAGTCTGTAAGGTTAGTGACGAACTATAAGGGACCACTACTAATTTTTGTTATTAACCTCATTTGACAGAAAGATAATTTGTTTCTCCATTAACGTTAATCTTTTTAAAATATTTCTAGTGGTTCTCCCATTAATCCAGGGCCTTTATTTGATTGCAGGGAGACTAATTGCAGAGTAAGATAATGCTTTGTATGAGTATGTTGAGCAAAAAAAACCCCTGAAATTAACTTTCAAAAGAAGGCTTTCTTGAGAGAGAAGTATTTCACTTTTCTGTTTCCTATGTCTGAAAAGGGTGGACTAGGATCCCTATATAAGGATTCCAAGGTAAAAGAGTCCAGAAGCATATAAAACTAGGAATTAGGTTGTATTCTTACACCAAACACAGTTAAAATCCTTCGGCATTATTAAAATGAGAACCAAACTTGACGGGCAGATAACAATTTCCTTGTAACAGCTGAGAAATTGATGCGTGTAACACGATTTCTCCTCCCTTCTTTGTACAATACTGGGATCATACTTCTGGAGTAGCAATGGGACACCTCTGTTTCCTGGGATTTGGGAAATCTGGGCAATGAGGGTGTAAACATTTAGTTCAGTTAATAAAACAGATGTAACACTCTGAACTGTATGGCAACAAAAACAAAGACCTTTTTCAAGGACCGTTGGTTTCAGTGGCATTTCAGGAGTTTGTGTCAACTCCATTTTAAACTCAGCAGCAGAACCATAGATTTAATTAGGTGGGAAACAGTGAAAAAGGCACACAAATTGATTTGAGATGTAGAAAGTACACATTTTGGGTGAGATTTTTCCCCTGAGTTGCTCATTTACAGACCCGTTAATACTGCCCTATAAATAGCTATATTTGAATTCTCATGTTAACACATATTAAAACTGGAACACTTCCTGTATTTATGAACTGCTTCCTCAGTATGCAGGAAATCAGTATCAGAAAATTTCATGGCTGTATTCTCAAGCCTGTTGTCACAGCTGTGAAGACCATTACGAAGGCCTGATGTCCTAGTGCTCCATTCCTTGTGTAGTTCTTTTTCCCTGTGCCCCAAGGAGGCTCCATAAGGCAGAAGAAATCCGAGGCAGGGATCCATGTTTTCTGTAAGCTTTTTTTAAACCTTAGTTTGGCATACATGGTTAAATTAAGTGAGTGGGAAGGAGCAAATCTGACCTCGAAAGCTTTTCCAATGATCTCTCCTGGCAGATGCCACCCCTGGAGCCCTTGAGCTCCCAGAACCTGCCCATGTAAATCCAATGCAGCAGCGAATCCTGTTAGGAAACAGTTTGTGTACTGATCACAGTGAGGTTGTTTTTGATGTAAATTGTACAAACCAGCTAAAATGAAGACAGCAAAGTCATTCTTTATTGAAAATTGCTGCATTACGTGCAGCACCCACCATGTTTATCACCCACAGTTGCACATTTGCTGTCACTCTCTATGAATAAACAATACACCTTTGCACTTACCTGTCATTTATCTCTGTCCCACAAGTATATCTGACACACACCACGGCATTCACCTCCTCTTTCACCTTTCTGGTGACTGTAACCACAAACAGCTGAACTGACCATTGCTCCCTATGCAAACCTTGCTGTGTTTTGAAGAATCGTGTTCTGATTTTGTACTCAGTCAAGATACTAAATCTGTGTTTGAAAGACACGTTTGCCTGAACATCAACAAAGTAAAATGAATTCCATAAAAACTAGCCTTTGCCCATTAGATTTAAAAATCTATGCAAATTCTTCAGTGAGGTGTAATTCTTTCACAACACTGTATAAATCCCTCCCCCTTTACCCTTTCTTTGACTTTTCAGCTTTTAATGTATTAAATATAAAATTCTTGCACTCATCTTTTCTCTTTTATCTACATTTCCTCCTTTCTCTGTTTTATTATAGTATGTTTGTTTCCTTGTATTCTACTCTACTTTGCATCAGAACCCCAAAAAACCTCTTACAAATTGAATGCCAAGAGTGACAGCTCCACCATTTCAGCATTCCTGAGCAGCAGAGGGGACAACGAGTTTGGAAGAGGTCTCATGATTTATGTATTTTCATTGGGAATTCTTCACCTTCTGTAAAGTGTCAGAAAATAATGAGGTGTTGAAAAGTTTGTGAAACAGGATGTGAAAGGCCATATGTCAGACATCCTACTCTGGCAATCCACCCACAAGTACCCTTTGTATTCCCCTTTCCATCAAACTATTCCAAAATTTTTAACAAGAGAATCACAGCAGCACAAGACTGGACTTTACTGTAGTAAATAAATGGGAAAACTTTGATGCAAATAACATGTTAACATATTCTTTGTTATGTTTAATATTGTTCATTTCTACTGTGTAAATTAACTTAAACCTCATGAATCTCAAGATTACCATTACTATAAGGAGAATATTGTTTTATTAAACATTTCCAAACAAGTCTCAGAAGTGCCATGAACCATCTGTAAGAGGTTATTGAGCCTAAGTACCAGTCCTGGAGATGAAGGAGCACACAGTCTGCCTTACAAACCTTTGAGGAGCAAGATTAATCAAGGAATATATAGAATTGTTCTATAATGGCTACAAGGGCCTCACCAAGATAAGTTCAAGGCACCACCAGCTTGGCCAACAAGCTCAGCTCTGTCCTGTGATAAGGCCTTTGGAGCTGTTTGAAACCAGTCTGGGCTAATTCCACAGCCTTTCTACAGCAGTAGGTTGAAAACTACCTTCAGTGTGCCACATTAACAAACAATAGAGCCCCTTTGGAGACTTAGTAATGGAAAAGAGGAATTCGTTGTCCTTAATCTAAAATGCAACTATATGTAAAATTGAATTTATATATTTAGTTTTTTTCAAAGCTTTTCTTTAGAAAGGAACAGATTACTCATTTGGAAACTGGCAACTGCAAACTTACAAAGCACTGAATTATTAAAAACTGCTATTAAACAGTTTAAAAGGTTGATTGTTACCTAAAATTCAGAAGAAACAAAGCTCAGTTATAACAGAAATGTTCATTTCTAAGGTATTGTTGTTCAACACCTTTTTTTGCTTCACGAAATCTGACTCTGATCAGAGAAGATTCTGCCTGTTTTACCTGCTAAGGTAAATGGAAATGCTACACAATGACTGTGCTCTCACAGCCAGTTTGTGTTTTTATAACTTCATCATACTGTCAGAGAATTCCTATCTTATTTATACAGCAGTAGAAAAATCAAGCCAAACCATTTCTGGAAAACCTTAAATCTCTAAACCATTCCAAAATAATAAAAAACTGATCACATTATCACATTGTAAAAACATATATACTTACTTCTGGTCATTGTTAGTTTACAGTTCTGCCAAGGTTTGTATTCATGAGATGCAATGAACAAAGCTGCTATAAATTTTATAGGAATTTACAATTATTTTACCACAGCCTGTTCATGATAGAAAGACTATCCTTTGAAAGTAATAGAGCAGAAAAATAAGGCTAGATCTTGTCTCAGGTCATATAAACCATTATTTAAAGACTATCAGTGTGTTGTGGTTGTTAAAGGCAGTGACACAAAACTAATTTATGGTGACCAGGCAGAAGGCATCCAGCTGGAGAAATCCTCCCCAGTAATCAATGACAAAAGAGTCACCTCAGTCAGGTTTTCACTGCAAACTAAGACAGGTCTAACACATTCTGCTTTCCTGCTCACTTCCCTCCCAGAAAGGGAAAGATTAGATGAACTAATTAAACCTGAAATTATGTAGCATCATGGAATATTTGTCCAAGATGTAAGTGCTTCTGGTCCAAATTTGCCCAGTGACTACAGACATATACATTTTTTAGTGTTCTGGGTGAAATTGTCACATATGCATGCAACTGCTGTATTTTCATTTGTGTAAAAATTATGTGAACCTATGGAAAGTATTGGGATAAAAATTACCTGGTTTCCAGTTAGAAGTCTGATATTGCACACTTCATTATGTAGAATTCTAGTTGATTTACTGGAATTTCTTCTGTCTTACAGTACAGTAACTTATGATTTTGAAAAAAACTGTAGGAATAGACATTACTGCTTCCACCTAGAGCTTTGTGCTGCTTTTAATAATCAGTCAGGTGAAAGTCATGCAAAGTAGGTAAAATAAAAATTGCTTCCAATTTTGAAATCACGAGCTCCATAAATACAACTTTTCTGTGACAATCCATAAGCCTTTTACACAAAATTCTCAGCAGACTGTAGACACTGGGTATGGCATACATTTATTTAGGATTATCTCTTCTTTTCCCATTTACTACATTCTCCATTAAGTAATATTTACAATAACGCCAAAGCATCTCCACAATTTAATAACATACCATCCAAAAAAGTATTTTATAGAGAGGATGAAGATATTGTGATTATATGCTATTTTGATGAAACTACTGTGGTTCAACTGTAGGAACAAAACAAAAAAGTCAGCATGAATAAATTTGGAAAACTTAATATGCTTTATGGATCCAGCTCACAGCATATTTTTACTGCAAGTAGGTCCTGTTTCATTAGCATTTGCTTTATTGTGAATGTCAGTTGAAAACACAATGAAAGAGAATATATATGTAGCCATTGCCTTCTAAATTATGCTGAAATAACACAAAAATATATTTTGCTTTGGTTATCATCTCTCCTATTAGAAACTTCCCGAGGCTTTAAGAAAGCTTACATCCAGTAATGTTTTGACTATGGAGAAGCTGTGTATCTGCATTCCTCTTCTAACAGATCCATGGTAGTGTAGCTACACATCTCTATGTTTGCATATGATATGGCAATATCACGTGATATAGCCCGTGATATGGCAATCATTGAACTGAAGTAAATAATGCTTTTTAATTTCCTTAGTATGGGCACCTGTGTGCCATCCCTTATAACAGGAATCATCAATTTTGCAGCATCGATGATCGGGACCCTCTGAGACACAGCCACCCACAAGACACACAGGCCTTGTGTGCGTGGTGCTGATGACCAGAGGACCCAAGAAAGAAGACGATGTACAACTGTACAAGAGCAAAATGGAGAAACTTCTTTATTCCAAAATCACGTGGTTTTATAGTCCATGGATTGTTTTTGGTTAATACAGCCAACAGACAAAATGAAAGGTGATCATGTGTTATGCAGAGGTCACCGAGCCAATGTCTCAGAGCCACAGCAGGTCACAAGACGATGTTTACATTTCCCAGCCATTATGTCATGATCCAGACACACTGTAATACAGCCTAATGTTCTGCCACACTTTAGAAGTTAAATTTTAAATTTTAAAATTTTAAACTATTTTTTCCTTCAGTAAAGCTTCATATTAATCTTTTAAAATATGATATGTGTCACAAATAGATCTCGTTGTAGAAAAAATAAGCATCATAATATTTAACATATAATACAACTTATAACATTTAGTCTAGAACAAAAAACAAATAACAAAGTGGAATTCCATGAGAAAATTCTGAAGTGTTATTTATATTATTAACTGTCTTCAGTGATTATGAACTAACAATTACTTTAGTTTTTGCACTTGGTTCTTCAACTGGAAGACAGTGTGTCTTTCATTTCATTGTCAAACAAATGATCAGAAATTATCAGTATCAAAGGAGAACTCTCTGTTACAAGACATACAGAATTCCCTTTTTTCTTTCCTCTAACATTTTCCAACAAGAAAATAATGCTTTTGATAAAAGAAATTTTGAAATTCAGCTATGAAATTTTTCCATCTGTTTCAATAAATCAAGACAGCCGGATTGTGTTATGTGAAGAAAGTCTTTACTTGGCTTCCACCATACTGCTATGATCCCATGAGAGTGTTTCTAATGTGGGAAATTATAACTGAAATGAGCAACAGGGTAGGACAGCTCAGAGGACAATGAGAACCAAAGAAAAATCCTTGTTGTTCTGAGGAGAGTAGAGAATCATAAAAACATAGAATGGTTTGGGTTGGAAGCAACTTTAAAGATCATCTTGTTCCAACCTCTGAGGCATGGACACCTTTAACTCTCACAGACTGCTCCAAGCCCTTTCTACACTGGCCTTGAACACTTCCAGGGATGGGGCATTCAAAATCTCTCTGGGCAAACTCTGCCAGGGCCTCACCACCCTCACAAATTCCATTTTTGCAAAGGCAACTGCTCTTTGTAACACACAGACAAGTTCTCAAAGGGCTGAGGAGCCTGTAAGGGAAGGAGGAAAATAAAACTTATGTTTTCTCTGAAAGCCTGCGTTTCTCAGCAGTTTATCCAGGCCCAGCCCCCAGCTGTGTGACCACACAGGGCACAGCACTACTTCCTCTAATATTTGCCACTTCACTTTTCAACACTGAATCACGAGTCACACATTATAAGCTTGCCACTAATTCTCCTTTAATATGGAATGAGTAACAAGTTTTGGCTGGCATTGTTCCACAAATGAATTATATATTTTCACGGGGGAGGAGGGGGGGATAACAAAAAGTTAATGGAACAAAGGCTACAGAGAAACGTGAGGTACCAACCCCTACAGTAATCCTATGGCTTCTGTCCCATTTCCTATTACAAATTTATTGCAAATGTATAGGCATGAACTGCAGCAGAAAATTTCATGCTTATATTGATAATATTAATGGACTATTATCTCATTTTCAAGATTACTTAGAATTGATTTTATGGCCCCTGGTCTAGCACAGGTTTCAAGCTCTGATTAAAGAAAGGCCTTGGCTGTAAAAACTACACTTGAGCTTTGCCAAATGTGTTTTCATACAGACTTTGTTTTGGAAACATATTCATATCTAAGAAAACATTTGCAAGAGCAAAATACCTAATTTTTGCAGTATTCTTCCTTTTTATTTTAATTTTGCATTAATATGCTCTGAGAAATGCAGCAGCAAGAAGCATGGGTCTGATGCTGTATCATTGTAGTGCATCACTGGCAATGGGATAAGGGGCTTTAATGATCCTTTCCTCAAAGTCAGCACCAGCACCAACCTCATAGCAGAGAAGAGTAAATAGCTTGCATGTTGTGTACTGACTTGCTAAAAGCACTCACATATGGCAGCAGTAACATAGACTTGGAATATTTAGATACTACATGGTAAAAAAATAAATATATAGGAAAAATAGCATCTATGTTACTCTAATGTGCCTTCACAGAACTGAACTGCAGAATGTTCTCATTATGGACACATAGTTTTGGAATTGCTACTGGTTCTGCAAGATTACCTTGTCTGTGGGTATAGTCTTAAATTGATACATGACTTTGCTGATTAAAACTGGAATAAATGTTTTTGCTGACTATTTTCATGTAGAAATAACAGTATATCATAGCTGATAGAGAAGCAGAGTGAAATGTAAATTTATCAACAGAACTGTATTTCCAACCTAACATTAAGGAAAATCACCATAATACCCATCTGTTCCTATCAGAAATTAGGGCATGGCCATTGTGGTAACATATACCGCTTTCTATAGTACAAAGTTATTTTTATTTTCTACTACCCAAACACACTAGAAATGTTTGTAAACATGTTCATTTATCTGTTTTTCAGCATAAAATCACAACTAGTTTCCAAATAATTCTCACAAGAAGCCTAAAACAACTGTTAGAATAAATCTTTTAATTATACACTAATGTATTCATATACTACTATAGCCCTGTAGATATATATATATTTTGTTCAGGGAATTCCAGACCTTATCACACAAGTTATACCTGAGGGATCTGAACCCTAATGCAGCCTGCTGGATAAAACCAAGCTGTCCAGACATTGCTCTGTCGGCTCAGCTGACATTGACACTCCCACATTACCCAGCTCTGCCACACACAGAAATCAAATACTTGAGGTGAAACTTGCTCTGCATCTCCAGAGGAAGGTGTCTTTGATGACTCAGCGTGTTCCAGCAATTGCAGCTTGCAAGGTACAAATTCCCCAGCCCTCTCACACTTGCAGCTGAGCTGCATGCCTAGAGGTAAGTCATTTTATAAACACATCTAATCTAATTCAGTTCATCGTGTCAGGCAAATTGAAGGGAGACAAGTACTTTTAGAACAGGCATCTGCAATGAACTTCACATATGAAATCAATCTAACAACTGAAAAAATAATGTATTTGGGTGACTCATCTGAATGTCAGAACATCAAGAACTGAGGAAGGGAGAGACTGGAATAAGTTAAGTCCTGTGAAGTGCAGGACATGTGAGTGCAAAGGAATGTCAGGAAGTCTAGGAAGACAGAAGAAATAAAAAAATTAGAAAAAAGTCTTTATGAAAAAATATTTCATCCTTTCCTATACAATCAATGATAAAAAGACTTACAGACAAGTGAAAGCAAAAATACATGAGAGAAATAGTCACTGTATTTTTGAGGTAGATATTCACTGAAATACAGTGCACAACCCAATATTAAGTGTATTATTGTCTAGAATGTCCTCAGAGAACTGTTCCTGAGATAGAGCCTTTCTCAACTCTTGCTATCTCTTTCCTATGTTGATCACATGTACTATCCTATCACTAAATGGCAAAAATAATTTTAAACTTGAGCCTATCTGACAGAAAAAGTTAATTCCTTCTAGAATGAAACTCCTTCCAATTGACCAGACCAATCAGGCAATGGGAAAAATACTTTCTTTCAAAATGCAAAAGATGATCAACAAAACAGATGCAGATTCTCAAAGATCTAATTCCAGGGAGGTAGAACAGTCCTCACAATTGAAAAATACAGTAGGCCTTGCTAAATTTGTGAGTTTTAACATTCAGCCCTGAATCCTCCTGTACTCAGAAAAGCTCTGTCCTTTAAAAAGGTGAATATTAAATCACACATCATTTTTTCAGTCTTTGTTTTGACAGAATTATGAGCCCATTAATAACAAAGAAAATACCTGAATATAAAGAAGCCTGCAAAGTTTTAGCTGGAAATTGTTCAGCAAAACAAAGCTGAGCTCAGATTGTACCTTCAGATTGCATTATTTTTGTCTGATTTAAAAGAAGCAAAAGTAAAAATATTAAAAAACAAGGTCAGCAGTGAAAGAATAATGAAAGCACCCCTCTAGATATATATCCATGTAGGGCACAGGAGTCAAATATTTTCAGGTATAAGATACGATGTACTCACTTTCCCTGGCTGTCTCAGGCTCTCCCAGCTGCTCTCTCCATCCCACTCTTTATCAGGACAGGGGCACAAAATAAGATGGTGATGCTCAGGGGCCAAGATTAAGACAGAGAGTTTCACTGCCAAATATTATCATGGGCAAAACAGACTTAACTTGGGGAAAATTAATTTAATTTATTGCCAATTTTAATGGTGGGAGACTGGCAAGAGCTAAACCACCTTTCTCCCATCCCACCCTTACCTTTTTCAACTTCAGTCCTTCATGCCCAAGTCCTCTCCTTCCTCTTTCCCCAGAGCAGCACAGAGGGATGGGCCATGGCGGTTCTGGTAAGTCCATAGCTGCTCCTCTCTGCTGCTCCTTTGCAATCACATTTTTCCCTGCTATACCACAGTCTCCCCAGGGGCTGCCAGGGAATCCCTGCCCTGTGCCTGCAGCCCCTCCTGCCTCCTCCTGTTCTCGCGGGGGCTCCCAGGGCTGGGGCTCCCCCTGTTTTCCTCGCTCCTCGCTGCCTGGGCAACTTCTGCCCTTTCTTAAATCTGTTTTCCCAGAGGTAGGAAATCCTCAGCTGTGTCCTGTGGTTTGTGTTAATTTTGTTCACAGCAGCCCCTGTGGAGCTGTGTTTTGGATCTGTGATCATAACAGAGCTGTGTGAGGGATGTTCACTCACTGCTGAATGGGGCTTGCACAACCTCTGCTCTTTCCCCAGCAGCGAGGGGCTGGGGCTCCCAGCAAGGAGCTGGAACAGGATACACCCGGGAAAGCTTTTATCCTTCCCATTCCACCACAGGGATGAGAGACAGATGGGCCAGGTGGGGCTTTTAGCTGCTGGCTGGTTTTGACTCCCAACACCATGTGTCTGCCACAACATTTCTGAAGAGACACATGCTCAAGATTCCCCCATCTCATCCTGTACCTCAGCTTCTCCCACCTACAACATTTAGGTTTTTTACCCTCACCATCAATTCTCTCACTACTTTTATAGTTTTAAACATCATGAACAAGGATTCTCTCTGAAACCATGTATTCTGGCCATTATTTCTCTTAAACTAGCATAGAGCTCATATACCCTCTTCTGTCTTTAGCTTTTCTCACACTAAGGGACTCTTACATGGGCCAGACAGAATCTGAGCATTATCTGATCCTGTACAACAAGAATTTTCTCCAGCGGGTCCTTACATTTACTTTATTTGCCCTTTGTACTTATTCAAGCCAACACAAAGGAACCACAGGGCGGTGGTGAATTAGGGTCTAAATTTTAATTCTTGTTCTAGATCATTGATTGGTTTTATTCCACTAGAGGCAAGCTCTCAAGATATAAACAGAATTAAAAATGCATGGCCTGAACTTAAAATGTAATATAATAAATGAAATGCAATACCGTTACTTAATAGCCTTAGTTATTGAAAGTTCAAAGATGTACTGTATTTCAATTATAAAATGAAACATCATTTTGTTCAAAGGAAAAATACCCACTGAGATGCAAAATCCCTTTTGGAGATTTTCTTGTACTATTTCCCTATTTTTAACCCAGAACTCCAGGGGAGGTACTATCCAATATCAAACCCATTTTGTTCACCAAACCAGGTTATCAAGGTGACCTAATTTAATCTCTCACTGATGAGGACACTTCCATGAAAGACTATATACTCTCCAATGGTTTACTCTGGCTTAGTCTATTAAGTAAAGGAAATTAGTACAGCATATTTCTTTATATTCCTAAAATATCTTAATTAAAAATGCTTTAAGAAACACTCTTTAGCTGCGAGCTGGAGTCGACTCATCACTCAATCAGTTTTTAGGAAACTTGTACAGCTTAAATGACTTGCTATGGAGTGTCTTAATCCAAGACTCTACACATGGTGAAAAAATCCCTCACTTAACTGAACAATAACATCCTGCAGCCCCCCACTAACAAAACATTGCCACATCAGTTCTAAGCACATGGACACCATATAATGGAGAAAAAATAATACTGAGAAAGTTAAAAGACCTCAATGAGGTTAAATAAGAAATCTCTGTATCACATAAGTCACCCACTACATGTTGCTGTAACTGCATCAGTAGTGCAAAAGTTAACTTCTACTCCTAGCTTGAATTTTTCAAATACCAAGGGATAAGAAAAACAACTATGCTTTCACTCATACTTCATACACCAAAAGACCTTCATCAGATATATCATAAAAAAAAACCTAGTGCAAGAAAAATAAAGTGGCCTAGAGTTGTCATGAGTCAAAATTGAATAATATGTCAAAAATACTCTTCTGCTGTTAGCTCTTCAAGCCTGACTCACTGGAACTTATGTCTGGAGATGGCAAGTGAAATATTTCCTATTGCTACAGACAATTCCTACTGCTTCTGTTTCCTCCTGTGTTGACTCTCCTACCAATAAAATGGGAACAGGGAATGAGACATCATATATCCTTTGATGAACAACTGTATCCTGGCCTGGAGAACACTGGGAACAGGTCTGTGGGTGCAGGTAGAAGAGGAAGGTCAGAGAGAAGAGCTGTGACTTGTTCACTGCAGCTGCTCCACTTCCCTCATTCTTCTTTCACTTTATAAGTGAAGGAAGAAAATTAAAATATAAGAGAGGGAAATTATTCGCTTACTGGATGAATCTTGTAAAGTATAATACAAATATACTTTCTATGACAGTAGAGTTTTAAAAAAATCTGATACACAGTGTCTTATCTGTCTAGATGATGATTTTTGGATGTATTGTTCTTTGGATGTATGTATTGTTCTTCACCCATGGTCTATCTCTGTTAACATGCATACACCAAAACAGCTATGTGCTACAATCAGAGGGTAAAAAGTTGAATGGCTGCCAATGAAAAATTGAAAACATTTTAGTTGGCCAAGCTTGCAATTTAAATTCATTTGATGCCCTTCTCACTGCATGCTCTGAAGAAATTAAAGGTAGTTGCAGATGCTGTCTTGGATATAAACAGGATAAGCACTTGTGTTCTTGTCTGAACTGTAAGAAATTTTTGTTCTTCTTATGCTACAAAAATCCATATAACCAGGAATATTGGTGGAGTGTAAGATTCCAGGTTCTAGTGAGTTACTAGGGTGGAAGGCAACTGAAAACTGCATTAATGCTCATGGATTCAGTGTTGTGCCACAGGAGTGGGGCAAACCCTTATTTCCTGCTCCAGTATGAACAGGAGTGGAAGATTCCTTTTACGAGGAAACCAGAGGTTGGTTTCCAGAGGTGAATTATATAGGTAAGCTTTTTAAAAAAAATGAAAACTGAAATCCAGTTGGTACTGGTATCTTGTGCTACCAATAGTGATCCAAAACAAGGCTCTACTGGTTCCAATGTCGAACTGACAGAACCCATCCCAACTGGTCTCTTGCAGGCTGATGGTACCTAGTAGTCATAAAGATGGTACAGTGATTCATGGAGGGAATTCCTTCAGAGAAATGTCTGCCACCACTATTTCATAATTCCCAAGCCAGCAGGGAAAGTTCATAAGCTCATCTTGTATAGGGGGCAAATCATGGACCATAGAACAATTCTAATTCCACTGTTTGTCTCTCAGTTGACTTCCAACTTCCTAAATTCTGATTTTCTATTTTTCCTTTTGTTTTGTTTGCTTTTTTTTTAAATAAGTATTTCTTAGCTTTTAAGAAAAAAAACAAAACCTTTACAATTACATTTTGCTACTTCACTTTTTTTTCCCCCACATAGAATTGGATTTTTATCCTTCCTTCTCTATTTTAGTTTGACAGGTATTTTCTTTCTTATCTACATAAAAACAAAAATCAAAAAATTCTGGTGATTAAATAGGATCCTACCAAGTGTGTTGAGATCTAAACTCCAAGATCCAAGACAGAGCTGCAATCCTTAATAGTGGTGATCCATGATGTCTGAAAGCACCAGGGTCAGCTTTTATATTTCTTATAGTCAGAGTATCCTCTAAATATTTTAATTACCTTATGATTACTTCATCAAGTCTTTTTTGAAACACACATTTCTTCAACATAGCAAACATGTCGCAATATAAGCAAACAACACCTCTGTACTTGACAGCTGCTCAGCCTGGAGAAATACACTGAGCAAACAACAGTGTCACAAACACAATCTATTTTTCTGTGCCTTTAAGAAATAAAATTAAACGTGGATGAAGACAGTGCAAAGCAGGTAAAGCTTTAGCATTTTTTGCTCCAAATGTGGTGATCTTTTGATAAGAATGATTGATTGTGTCTGGGTAAGTTTGCTTAATATTTGCTGTGGACACTACCTTGACTGAGGCTCAATCAATCACTTGGAACAGGAAATCAGGGCTAATGCACTAAAACAATATCTGTTATGCACTCAGTTAATCCATCACAATTCTCCTGTGCAGTGTCAGGAGTAGCCCTGTAAGTGGGTGTGAACTTGAAATGGACCTTTGAGCTTGGTTTTAATCTAAAAAAGATTTCTAATTGCTTATAAAATTTTAAACATACAGAAGCCACATTCTCCACTCCAAGTTGAGCTGTGTTGGAAATTTGAAATAAATCAAATGCAGTGTACCTTTTAGAAATGTTCAAATAAAAAATCCCATTTCTTTTAGTTCCTTATAGGTCACAGATAAGTTTACATGTACAGGAAAGTACATATGTATTCTTAAACAAGTAGGAAAATATAAATCATTTGGACACTTGTATTTAAGCACCCTGTTCAGAAGTATATACTCTATATAAAGAAGTATAGACATACCTGGCTCAGAAGTATAAAACATTTGGTGGTTGGAAATTAAGCCTTAGAATAGAAAAAGTTATGGAATTCTTCATATGAAAAAGAGGAAACATATCAAATGCAGATTCTTTTCCTAAATTTATCTTCTTATTCCTCACATATAGGCATTTAAAATTCTAAAAAATTCAGCAGAAACTTCAGACCTTCAGGAAGAGCTATAGGACAAGTGTCTGAATGGCAGATGTTCTTCTGTAAATTTCTGTGAGTTTTCAGTTAACTGACATATAATTTTACCATTTGTTTGTACAGAAACAAACACATGACTACAATTAATGACCTTGTTGTTTCACTGTTACTAAGTGTCTTTAAAATTTTAATCTATAATGATATCATGAGATCCTCTTCCTCCTCTTCTGAAGAATTCTTTTTATAAAAAGGAAGCACTTAAAAATTTGTAATACCTTTCAAATCACAGGTATACACACTAGAACCTCCATAGCAGGGGGGTGATACAACTCAGCTTATAGAGGAAAACACAACTTCATGGTCTAAGGAACACGACATTACACACTTGTTTGACATCACAAGGAACTAGATTGGCTCCACAGAATTTTCCTCCTCAAGAAAAAGCAGAGGCTTCAGTGAGCTCAGTTATTTAAAAGTTTGGGGGTATCTTATTTACTCACAACCATAACAATCATTTAGAACCATGATGAAAACAGACACCTGTTACTTTAATGAATAGTCTTATTGTGCATTGCTATTATTATGCTGCTTATTTACTGACATGATAACTTCCCTTGTGTATTTAGAACTGAAAATTTAGAACATGAGTCAATATGAAACAGAAATGTAGATCTATTTGTTGAAATAATCACCAGAGAAAGGAGCAAAGCCCTATGGAAATCGCTAGATTTTGTCACACAGAAAAGACTGAGCCTAATGATTTAATTCGCCGCTTCTCCAAGTCCTTAGAATTCCTTGTACATATTCTGCTTCTTTTGAAACTTCAGGGTGTATATGATCATGAAAGACTTATCTGTCCATAATACTGCCTCCTTTTAAATTCACATGCCCCTTAATCATGACCACAACGTAATTAATATTTGTAAAATTCTCATTCATTCATATAAATTCCCCTAAGAATACCTGTAGCGATTTATCATTGGGAAACTCATCATTTCCTTATTCTTTCATTAGATTTCTCTTTGAAGGATGTGAAAATTGCAGAGTTGTCACACCTGATTTTCTTCAGCCCCACTTAAGTGTATCTCAGAATACTGTCCAGCCAAAGGCAGGTCTGAACATCACCGTGTGTTGCAGTGACAGCAGCTGTTTGACAACCAATTTTATTTTGTTTTTCTATTGTCTTCTGGGTGACATTTTCACAATAGCCAATCCACTTTTGTGATCCAATCTTTCCAGGGAACAATTTGCTGTTGTGAATGGGTTTGTGTATTCTCTTGCAGAGGTTGAAAAACAACATTAAAGCACTTTAGAGCTCATGAACAATGACAGACATGGAGAAGAGGACTCAAATGGAGAGTGTGGAAATCATGAGCACCTTGAATTAACAGCCACAGTGTCAAAGTGGAAACATATTTTTAGTTATATACAAAATTCAATTATAGAGCATTGACTTTGTAGGAAATGTAAATGTTATATTAATCCTCTGAACAGGCAGACAGTGAGGATTAGAAATCAAGTTTTACTGCATCACTGATATTCTCTATTTTTTGCCATTTTTCTATTACTCAAACTTGAGATGCCATAGGCCATGTCTTCAATCTTATTTTAGAGGAGATTTCTTTATGTCAACTTATTTGTTTGTTGACACCAAGCACTGTTACCAGCTGTGCCTATAACAATGATTTCTTTTGTGACACGTACGTCGTTATCTCCTCCAGGAATTTGTCGAAGGCCAACAATTCACTTCAAATAGTTATTCTGAAAACCATCAGAATGAAAGTACTTTGAAATATTATTACCTTAGGACAAAAAAGATCCACTGATTTATCTATGTGCAGTTTCTTCCATATTCTTGGCCTCTCTGGACATAAATATAATTTCACCAAGAGTATGGATTTAGAGCTATGGCCATAAGGGAACTCAAAAGATAGCAAAGGGAAAGGGAGGATTACATTCTGTGATATATTTAATGTCATTATTAATATTTAACATAACTGTATTTTAGTTTGTTTCTTTTCTTTATTCTTAATTGATATCTATACAGTGCCAGCTATATCTTTCCACATGCAGAAAGAAAAGCACCAGAAGTACATTCACTCCATGTCCTTCATCTTTCCTCATAGCATTGGTCAGAATGTAACATTAGAGATAATGCTGAAAAGGACTACTCGTTAATAAACCCCAGTTTAACTTCAGACCTAAGTCCACAATTTAGGGTTGTTTAGCCTAGAGAAAAGGAGGCTCAGAGGTGACCTTATCGCTCTCTACAACTTCCTGAAAGGAGGTTGTAGTCAGGTGGGGGTTGGTCTCTTCCACCGGGCAGCAACGGACAGAACGAGAGGACACAGTCTCAAGCTGCGTCAAGGGAGGTATAGGTTAGACATTAGAAAGAAGTTTTTCGCAGAAAGAATAATAAAGTATTGGAATACTCTGCCCGATGAGGTGCTGGAGTCACCATCCCTGGATGTGTTTATAAAAAGGCTGGATGTGGCACTCGGTGACATAGTCTAGTTGAGGTGTTAGTGCAAGGGTTGGACTCGATGATCTTGGAATTCTCTTCCAACCTAGTAATTCTGTGATTCTGTGATTCTATAATTGATTCGGGTTGTCTGATTTCATTCTTAACTTAGGATCTGGCCAATGTGTCTCTCTATTACACAGAGTGTGGTCAGACAGGCAGTCTCTGAGCAAACTCATTCAAGGTGGTGACATAGTTTGAGGCATATGAGTTGTTACAGTTTTTCACATTATGCTCAAAAAGCATTTTCTGTCTTTCCATCCTGTGCATTTTAAAAAATTCATAGAATGATAGAATGGCCTTGTTTGGAAGAGACCTCAAGGATCATCTCATTCCAACTCCCTGCTCTGGGCACGGAGACCTTCCATTAGACCAGGTTGCTCCAAGCCTCATCGAACCTGGCCTTGAACGCTTTCAGAGATGGGGCAGCCACATCTTCTCTAGTGGCCTTACCACCCTTGAGAGAAAAATTCCTTCCCAATATCCTATCTAACCCTACCCTCTGTCAGTGGGAAGCCATTCCCCCTCGTCCTGTTGCTCCCTGCCACTCCTTGTCCAAAGACTCTCTCCAGCTCTCCTGAAGCCGCTTTAGGCACTGGAAGGGGCTCTGAGGTCTCCCTGGAGCCTTCTTTTCTCCAGGCTGAGAACCCCCAGTTCTCCCAGCCTGTCTCCAGAGCAGAGGGGCTCCATCCCTTGGAGCATCTCCATGTTCTTCTCTGGATTCACTCCAGCAGTTCCATGTTCTTCTGATGTTGGACTCCAGAGCCAGAGCCAATACTGGAGGTGGGGTCTCACCTGAGCAGATTAGAGGGGGAGAATTCCCTCCTTCGCCCTGCTGCCCACACTGTGGGATGAGCCCAGGACACAAGGGAGTTTCTAGGCTGCCAGTGCAGAGGATGAAACATGTTGAGCTCATCAACCAACTCCCCATGCAAATTTACGCAAAACAGTTTTAAACATATATGTTTACAATATATACATATACATGTATATGCATATATAACAGTTAGATTTTCACTTTATAGCATTGCAAGAATTACAAGGTAAAAGGCTACTGCTCATGGAATGTCACACTACAAATATCACATACCACTAAAACACTGGTGCTTCTGTAATCAAGACAACTGCAGTTCAAACAAAAGCTTAAGGTTTTGTGGAATACTGCTGAATATGAAACTGATATTGTCAGTAAAGGTTCTCAAAACAAGCTATTTTTGCCACTTGTAACAAAGGACACGAGAGCTTTTAAACACCTACCTTGGCATATATGAATGTGAAATGCATGGGTTTACTCCTATCAGTACAATAGTTCCTTCAAGCCCCTCTCTTCCCACTCCTACACAGACATACATAATTCAGCGTGTTGGGGACCATCTGGAACTTGCTCCTGAAATAGCCCAGGACTTGATGACCTTCCAGATATGCTGCAAAAACCATTTGTTTGACAAGGGTTTGGAAGAAGGTTGTGGGTGTGCTGTTTCTGAAAGGACTAGGCAGGCTATTTTATAGTTTTGATTAATGCTTGACTTAATTTACTATTTCTATGTGACTGTTTTGGATAGTGAGAGGTCAGCCACTTTTACTCTTCAGTTTAATGAATGCTCCCAGGGTTTATTGCTTAAATACATCTATGCACATAAACAAGCCCTGGTGCCAGACTTGATTCATGTCCATTACAGTCAATGAGGAGCCTCTCACTGCTGAAGGTGCAGGGTTTGTGTAACACAGCACCTCCCTTCTCTTGAGAGACCAGCTATACTGGGAGAGTCAATTGTGCCAGCACATCTACAGCTCACTGTTACAACTGCTAATGAACACCACATCACAGTCTTTGAAATGCTGGTTGTACCCGTGTGATAAGGGATAAAAAATATATATCCTGAAGAGTCATGGCTTGTGTGAGCATCTGAAGAATTAAATCATAGACAAAGCCTCCTATAAGTAGTGACAGAAAACTGCTAATTGTTCATTCTACTTTTGCTTCCCCTTTTCCTTACAACTGTCTGTGTTTTAAAGCATAGAAATCAGAAGCAGTGAATAGCCCTTGTGCCAAGGACAAAGTTTTTGAATATGGTATGAAAGATGATGAATGATCGATGGTGTGATTAAAAGAGCAGAATGTGGAGAAGAGGGCATGATCACAGTGCTGCAATGAGGTTAATGATCTTGCTTCAGTTATTTATATGAAATAAATAATTTCAGCATCACATAGTTTTCTAGTTTCTGACAGTAAAAGAGCCTGGGTCCCTCACAAAGCTACAAAGGCAGCGGATATACTACCTTAAGTAAACACCGAGCAGGGTTCAAAACAAGAAATGTACTTCTACACATAACTATAGTATAAATTTAGGAAGTTATCTCATTATTAACTCCAGGAGATCTATCTATGCAAGCCTGTAAACAGCTACCTGTTTCTTTGGATTAAAAGCCAGAGATTTACATTTAAAGGCACAGAAAACTGTGCTGCAGATCACATCTTGCATAGAACATGTAGAGTAAAAGGGGGAAAAAAAAATCTGTGTAGAACTGGAAAATGAAAATAAATGAATAGGTGAATGAATGAATAAATGAAAATTCTGTATTTTGCTGAGGTGTATGAAGAACCCATTTGATAGTGCACCTTAGAAACAGGTGATCTGTACTGCATTTCTGCAGGAAGGACTTACTGCACAGCACACAGTGTATGTTCCTTCTTGCTTCCTGAACTACATTTGTAATTAATTACTGGGTGTATATGTAGAAGTCAAAGACACTTTATTCCTTTGCTACCATATTTGTCTTCAATAACAACATTTTCATGTCTGCTGGAAAGTTTCATGACATATTTCCAAAATATACTCGGTTTCTTTCCGGAATGAATAGACTGAGTGACAGTACCTTTGTGAATACAGTGGTGAAACACAACCCAGCATGTCCTCTTTCAGCCTTGTCAGGATAACACCTCAAGGTTTTCAGTATTTGGAACATGAACACCCCCAGTCACTACTAACACAGCCTTTTTTTGGTTCTGAGTTCCCAGTTTGGGAATAATGCTTTTATTTCATCAGTGATTTCTATCTGGAGAAATACCTTGTAACAGTGCATGTCTCCAGCTGTTTAAGTTGCTTATTTTCCAAAAGGTTACTCATAAAGTGCAGGTCATGGGGATTAAGTCATGTAGCTCCCATGGAGTACAGCAGGAATTTCACAGTTGAATCCCTGTAAATTCTTTGGGGAAATGTATTCATTTTTAATGAGTCATTAATCACTTTGCTGACTTCACCAGGTACTGAGGCAGCCTGACATCAAGAATTAAGGACAGTATTCATGATTTCTTAGGCAGAACTAGATATTGCTTTGTTTACTTGACTGAAAGGGAGATGATCTGATAGACTGGCAGATTTTGCAAACTGGCTAGTGATACACACATTTTGCTGTTCACATTCACAGTATCAGCAAGGTTGGAAGAGACCTTAGAGATCATCAAGTCAATCAACTGGCAGGGCAGTTCATCTTGAAATAGTGCTGGGCCTCCACTAAAAAATTAGGCTAATATATGCCAAGTGAAGCATTAAAAACCTACAGCACCTGAAGTCACTAAAAAGTAATGTCCATGTGATTTGCTTGCACAACTAGTTCCAAAAATTCCCGTGGCTGCTAAAATACATAATGTGAACAATGCAACTTGTGAATCATATCTTCAGAAACTGCAGTTGTATGTAGAAGTATTTTGGGGTTCAACATCACAAAGTGATTGAAATTATTGAAACTACACAGAGATTAACCAGTAGCGTTCTCTTACAAGTAATCTAAATATGTCAATAGTGGGAGATTGCTGCTTTGCAAACACAGATCACTGGGGAAAGTGTCAGCTCCCACATCACGTGCATACTGAGATGAGCAACAATTTGCAAATAGATCAAACAATTATTATTATTATGGCAGGGCTTGGGAGATTTCTAGAGTTAAGGAGACTTACCTGAGAGCAGATACTTTGCTTATGCATATGTAAAACCATACGGAGAGGGAGGATGTAGGGAATGGAGTACTATGATAATGCATTGATTAGTAAAATGTTGGGGTTTGGGGTTTCTTTAAGGAAGAATATTCTTTTGAACAGAAATATGTTCTTTCTACATCCATCCAGGTTAACATCAGGAATTCAGAAATACATTAATATTAGTCCAGTTACAAAAGGGGTAGTGAAAAATGAATCATAAATTTTCCACACTTTAGTTGAAAATTCTTTGAGATCCAGGGAAACATGTTTTGCTGGCTTGGATGCTTTTGTCCATAGTAGCCCCTATGAGACTGTGGTTTGGATTTGTGATCAAAACAGTGTTATTAACACATAGGTATTTTATTTACTGCTGAGAAGCACTTACACAACCCCAAGGCCTTTTTTCTCAGGTGGGCTGGGGCTCCCAAGCAATAAGCTGGGTGGGTACAAAAAAAAAGAGAAAATAACAACAGAGGAACCCCTCTAAATATATTTTCTGTTTCATGAAGAAGAGGGATGGTACTTTTACATGAAAAAGGCTGTCTGCTCTATTCTTCTTGGGTTTCACCGAGCTGGTGAAAAAACATTTTAGAGCACTCATTATTTTTCAAACTTACAGGTAATATGTAATATTTTCTAAAACTTTATCTGAGTCAAAAATATTCCCTTCGCAGTTTATTGTGCTGAAATCTGACCAAAGAGTCCATATAATTTGGAACACTATGGGCTTAGCAACAAAATAATGAGGTTTTGTTTTTTGTTTTTTTTTTACTTTGGGAGCTCTGTAAGAAACCATGAAAGGGCTGAATCTGGGGATAGTGGTGACTTTCAGCATCTCTGCAGGAGCCAGCAGGTGAGAAGCTGGAAGCAGGTCTTTGTTTGAATTCTTAGGGCTAAGAGATGATAAGAGTCTCCGTACACCTGTGGAGTTAAGCAGCTTCACAATGTGAGCCAGGAGTGAGAAAGGAGCTGTTAAAATCCTCAAATCAATTCCCTGGAAATAGGGGAAATAGAGGAGCTATGGCAGACACACTTTTTTCCTGTAAGGAGCAAGTCCCAGCACATAGCAAGGCTCTGAGAGAGCACCTTTCCTTCCAAACCAGGTGATTCTGAAGCATTTGCCTTTATTGTTGATTCTCTGAGAGAAGCCCAGCTATGCAGGAGTTTTAAAGTAATTGGGTAAGGAGTGGAGAGATGCACAGGGGAGAGATCCTGAATTCTCTGTGAACAAGAAGTCACTTCATTCAAATTAGTTTATAAAGTTGGATAATCTTCTAACACTGTGGATGTGACGATGAATTTAATGTACTATTACAGAAAAGCCAAGAAGCAGAAGTGTACTAAGAATTTGAGTATAACTAAAATTTGTGAAAATGGATTCGGTGGCATTTGTTTCAACATGTCAAAGCAATTCCTGGTATGTGGGAAAAGATGCAAAAATATAAGAGGTTTACTGGCACATCATACTCATGGCACTGTCTTTGACAGATGCCATTCCTTCAACAGTAGAGCTGGTTTGAGTGTAAATAGAATTCTAAATACCAAGACAGGAATTTTGAGAAGAAAAGGGGCATTGAGCTCTTCATTTAGTTTTACGCTTTTCCAGTTGTTCATATACTCAACTCTCTGAAATTCTCCAAAATGAAATATTTAGTGTTCCAGCCTGCAGAAGTAAGCTAATTTGATTTCTAATGGGACAGGCACAGATCTGACTCCAAAGCAGTAGGAAGGCTATGTTCTGCATGAGCTGGTATCCTGATTGCAAGGAGTCCATAAATGGAAAGAAAATCAGAGTGGGATTTTTACAGCCTTCCCCTAACAATTACTTCCAGCAGTTTAGTATCAATGACTGTAGGCTTTCCCATCTTTTCATTTAATGGTATCAGGGTAAAGACTGTCAATTGCTTTGTTTTTTTCCTAAGGAAACTGTTTTAATAGTGAACAAGCAAGAATATTCAGGTGAGAACCAGCTTCATGTGCAGAATATATATTACAGAGATATAAATGCTTAAAAAGCAAAATATTTCACCCAATTAGCTTGACAATGTTGTTGTTCAGTTTTCTTACATCTTATTACTGGGAGTTCTACAAGTTGATAACAGCCTCTCATTACACCAGATTCCATAAGTACCTTCGTGCTGTACCAGTATGATAAAGCCCAAAGCTACAGAGCAGAAATGGACAAGAATTGCATGATAACAGGACAGTTCAATTGAAAAAGACTAAAATTTTGAGATTTCTTTTTCTATTTTCCAATACACGTTCCACATTAGTGTTATCAATTTCCCAATCAATATTACTCTATTAATTTTTTAGCCAAAGACTGAATAAACCTCTTTACAAGACTATTAACTGCAAATACTCTGGAGCTGTGGTTTCTGAATTAAAGGACATGGCAGTTATGAATGAGGTTATGGAATTTTTCACTCTACTACTTGGACTTATGTCTTCAACAGAAGTGGAAATTTAAACCAGAAACAGGATTGCAACATGACAAATGAATGAAACTCCAAACTACAGAAAGCGGGGCTAAGAGGAGGTCATTCGTAAGGCAATGCAATGAATTTGTGATGCTGATGTTTTGACAAGCAAATAGATCACTGAAGCCCAGGGCCTGGTGCTGACAATGCAGCGCTTTCTGCAAAGCTTTATCTTGAGAAAACAACGAACCTTCCTTCATCATTTCCTTAGACTGGCTGATTGAACAGGCATTTTAAACCACTATCATAGATGTTGTTTTCCCCTATGAGTTAAAATTCTCTCCATTTTCTGATCTTTCTTGATTCTTTCCTTCCCTATCTGCCCCCACAAACTGCATGAAGACACGTTTGTCTCTGTCTCTACCCTTCAGTGTTTATGCAGCAAGCTTGGCTGGCAGCAGTATTCCCTTCAAAGTAAGGCAGAATTAAGAAGGACTTTGTCGTCATACCAAGAAATCAATGATACACTGAAGCACTTTTTAATTAGACCACTGCGGTCCTGAACTAACCCTGAGTTACTGAGATTAAATAATTGCTTATGGCATTCTCAATGTGTAGTTCACCAGAGTGGAAAGAAGTCTATTGACTCAACTGCTAAGTTTTGAAAACTGATGAAGTCTGCTGAGTGCAGAAATTCTTAGCACAAAAAGCCCAATGCAGTTTTATGACCCAAATCCTTTGAACTATTTTAATTAAGGACAACTCTGATAAGAAAGAAGTTGAAAATCTATTTAGTAGGAAGACAGGCTCCCATTTAAATGTTGACTCATGAAGTCAGCACTTTCAAGGATATCACTGTACTTTTGGTCTTTTCAAAGCCAGTAACTTCTCCCAGTGCATTTCTATCTATGGCATGTTTCCATGATTAAGAACCTGTTAAAGTCAGTATCATTTAGACATCTATTCTCTTTCAGTCACCTTTGATTTTTTCCCTTTTCTGACTAAATTTAGATATACAAATTTGAATAAACAACTGTCTTCAGGTTTACATTCAGATCTCTTGTAGGTATATTCTGGCACAAATCCCTTGATCTTAGTGAAGCCACCTTGACACAACTTGAAAACCTGGCCTAAAGAGCCCATTATATTTAAAAGTATGACTAATTTAACTAGACATGCTTTCAAAAAGGTCATTGTTACATTCATTTTAATAATAAAAATGTACAGAGAATGTGCTAGGGGAAAATGGCATTTTAGAATGATAATAGAACAAGAACCACAATAATATTCTGTACTGTAGAACTATCAATAACTGTAGAATTATGTAGTGTGTGCATTGCATCAAAGCATATGCAGATGTAGGAATAATGAATGTTTTTGAACAAAGTATATTCATAGTTTTTCGTTTTATTTCTTAACATTTAAAGCAAACAGAAGCATTTGATAATGCCGAGTTCATCTGCCAAAATTTTGCCATCTGCGCAAAACCAAAAGGAATATTTGCCCTTCAAAGTATTCCATGACAGAAAACCAACAGAGCACTCTGGGCTTGCTATTTTTAAAATATATTCACACTGTGTAGTAGGAGTTTCAAAATCCCACTTGGTTTACCACTGACTTCGTGGGGATATGAATTCTTGCACAGAATAAGGCTTCTGCCAGTCCCTGGAGGGAAGCCCCAGCAGCAGCTGAGGCTGCCAGGACACATAACCCGTTCCACTGCTGTTCCTGCACCATCAATCATTTTCAGTTAAGAGAAAGGTGAGTTTCAGTGTTGAGATACAAGCTATTCATCAAGGTTAGAGGGAAAAAGGAAAAGTTCTTATGGGCAGATGTGCAGACAGCAGCAGCAGGAACAAGATGAAGTGTGAGGAGTCGTAGGGGTGAACACTGGGCAGGGATGAGGCATCACCATGGGCACAGGAGGGACAGAGACATGAAGGGATCTGTGCTTGGTGTGGGCATTGTGTTGGAAACATTAACGTTGACCTTTGAATGGTGTGTGGAACATAAGCTGTAAGGTACCTACATAAATCCAGCCTCGGACTGGAGCCCTGGAATGGTTGGTCATTAACTGGCTGCTGAAGCTCATGTATCATTGGCATCTGACAAGCTACAGGCACTCACCAAGTTTTCCAAATTACAAATAAACTTGTCCTACAGCAAATAGCATCTTAGTGATTCCTCACAGTATGATTTCCTTTCCATGGCATTACAGGATTGCTAACACAGACACCCAGGGTGAATGAATGAGGGCAACAGGGGATTTGCTGCTCTGAGATGCTGCAAGTGAATATATTTTTTCCTGAATTAAGTTTAATAAACGAAATTCTCACACTGCTGTAAGGAAACTACCTCCCATGGCACCAGATTCAACAGCAGCCTTCCAAGTGATTACGTTTTTTTAGGAGCAGGAGACCTGTGAGTTTCTCAGACATAAGGACACCCTTTTTTCTGAGAGACATTAAAGACAATTCTGCACAGAGATTTGACTCATTAATGGTTTGCTTGAGGGATGGACAGAACGAAAATAGGACTTGAAAAGTACTGAAGAGTATTCAAGACCTCCAAAACTAAATGTAACATTCTGTTTTCATTTCTCCACTGAAAGAATACTAACTTGTCTCTATTAACTTTTATTTCAGAAGATTCTATGAGCTCATTTTGATATTAAAGATTCTTTAGGACATTTTCTACACTCCAATTCTTATTTTGGTTTTAACTTAATTAAAATCTTTTTGAGATTTTCTTCATGAGACACACTTTCAGTATGTCTTTCAGTAACAGAGTATAGATAATTATATCACTCCTTTCTATAACATTTGCAGATGGACTGAATAAAATAAAGCTATCCAAATTATTGTATTAAAATAGTGTCTGCCTTATTACTTTATGCATTGGACAAGCTTGGTGCCTCTAGATAAGATCCTGGTGATGTTTCAGAATAATACTTATTCCCACTGAAGCCAACATGTCAGGACACCAGGACTGTAACTAACTACCCCTAAGAGAAACACCTCCCCAGGCCTTGGGTGCAAATGACACCCCCATACTTTTAAAGAAAAAGAATAATGCAGTATCAGCTGTTACAAGTCCACAGTAGGTAAAACATTTATTCACACCTCTTTCAATCATACCTCTTTAATCACTTCTGGCATCCTGTCCATACAGCTTACTTTTAATTTCTGCAAAGTGGCTTCTAATTTTGATGTAAAGACACTTATTTTTTGAAATAAGGAATAAGTAATAGAAAAATGTATATATGAACAGCTAGATATTTTAATAACAGTATGCATGTCAAAAAATGCATAGGAATGCATCTTACAGCTGTACCTTGTAACACAGAGTATTTTGTACATAGTTTATTAAAGAAACTCCACGCTAAATAGATTTATTATGTGACTAAACATAGATTTTACAATCAAAATACGTTACCCTGGACTGACAGTAACTTTACACATGTAAGTGCTACCACAGATTCAGGAAGCTAGATTGGGAAAATCCTGTTGCATACAAATAACCTGACACATTAAAATGTAAGTTCCATCCACAGCGATCCAATGGGAATGAGATCAACAGTCTGAATACGTGTTTTCTAAATTAAAAATTCAAATCAAAACATGTAAAGTAGTTTAAAATAATAATTACATGAATCCAAATTAAGTATCACGCGGTAATTACAATGAGTGCCATTAGCAAATTCAAAATGTGATTTTGGTTAAAGGTACTACCATAGAACACAACTCCAGGCAGGTGCACCCAAACACCAACAAGTGGAGGAGGAATCACAGGTGCTTGTGTGTTAGGGAGGAATGAAATCAGCTTATTTCTCTGGGGTTTGTGTTACCTCAGCCAACTAGAACCTTAGTGTTCACATGCTTTTAAAGTCTTTATGAGCTAAAGTGTTCTTAAAAGATGAACATAGGTAGAATTCAAAAACAATCTGGAACCAGGGAAGTGTGTGTGCACTTATCAGTAACTTATCTGTTACTTCTCTGTAAAGTTTGGCTTCTGTTTTCTAGAATCTGCACCAGGTGTTCCAGAGAACAATACAAGCAGTGTTTTTGGTTTACTGTGTGAAAGCTCATTTAGGGTCCAAAGATTCACCTTTAATAAAAAGCAAAAGAAATAGAGCACACTTTAGATTTTGCTTTCTGTGCTAGAAAACCTAGTAGTCTGCAGCTGAAAAGCATGATAATATCTTAAGAAAACTGCCTGTGAAAACTTATTACAGCTGGAAATATTTATCTTGAAATAGTTGCATTTTGGGAGGGGAGAGTGTGTAACATTTTGGTTGTTCCGTACCACATGCTAAAAGCACAACATGTAACACTGAAATACACAGAAACATCTGCATTCCATGGGCATCCTTCATTTTTTGCAGCATTTAGGAGCATGTGTGCAATCCAAACTATGAGTTTCCAACTGTATTGGGAATAAAGGATTGCACATTGTGTGTCTCACAGTAAACCCAGTTACACCTCTTGCTAAATGCTCCTCCCCAGTATTTTCCCCCCATATTCCTATACTGATGTACCTAAAATCCCTGAAGGTTTACTATTTGACAATACCTTTTTCCTTAAAGTATTCCATTAATCTGAAACGTCCTTGATTTCCATCTGGATAGACCATTCTACCCATACACAGTAAGTTCATTCAGTATCTTGAAATACACTGTCCTTACAAATTCAGTGGAAGCCACATTGTCCTTGTGATGTAATCACAAACACTGAAACGTTTCTACAGAACAAAACAGATGAGATTTGAAAGATTTCCAACATCTCATTTTCATCTTTATTTTCTATAGAATACATTCTATTCTATATTCTAACATCTGTAAATAATCTTTCTCCATCACAATGTTTTTCAGATATCTGATTCTTTCACTAAAAGCTTGAGACTACAAATGTGGGGTCCAAATGACAAATCTTCTGGGAGAACTAGAACCGGATTCAAATACGAACAAACTCTTGGAAGAGGCTTTGTGTATGTGGTGGAATATGCTTCCATTCAGCCTCACATATGCCCTTTCACCCTCTTTTAGAGAGCCAGAAAAATTTCTGTAACAATTTTTCCTTTCTTTTTCCTTCCAAATTGGAATGATTTTTCTCCGTAAAGAACTGGGGGAACTTAAAATGTCATTGTTCTAAGTTTCAAGGGTTGTCTAATTCGAATAATGACAGAAGAGGAAAAAGTAAGAATTTCCATCCAAACTTCTAGTTAAGTTTGGATTACAAATAGTCCGCTGCTCTTCTCCAGGCTCATACCCAAATAAACAAGCAACAAGTCCCAGAATGACTTAAAGATGTTCTGAATATTCAATTCCTGTGCTAGTTAGCAGGACAAACAGTCAGTATATGCTTTGAAAATCAGAAAACTCCTTGGTGAGTGAGAGCAACTCAAAGCCCTGCCCATGTCCTATTAGTTTCTGTCATGGGCTGGAATGGCAATAGCACAGTTATTGCACAATGCATGGGCAGGTAGTCCTCAGAAATATGTAACAGAATTCCTTGTCTGTGTGGTGCAAATCACTAACTGTTAGCATTAAGGTAATACTATCACAGATTTCTATAAAAGCTTGAAAGATATTGCAGAAAAAAATGTTTTGAGAAGGAAAAACAAACAAACAAACAAACAAAACAAAAAAAAGGAAAAAGCCAAATATAACCAATTTCCATTCTAACAATTAACATGCATTTTAAAAGTTAGAGCCTCCAGAGCCATCATTCAGTCCTGAAAAGCTGAAGGGTCTGTGGTTCAACTGAATCATCTGACTTTCAAGCAGAGGACATCTATTTTAGTTCATCAGACTTTCTAAAATTAACCAAGGTTCACAGCTTTGAGAAAATACATGCTAAAAGAACTCTAAATCTCAATTGCATACTAATAATTAAAGTTCCATATTCTGAAGGCTTTTCTCAGAGTTTCTGCCTCTTTCTAGTAAAATCATAGAAAATGGAAAAAAACAACATTAAGAACAAGCTGAAAGGAACAAGCTGACTTCCACAGATCTCAGACACACTAAAGAATTAAACAAAATGCACAGTGTCACTGTCAAAAAGGTGCAGCAGGATCTATTTTTGTCTTAACCTTAGTTCTGTCCGAAAGTAAAGAAAAATAAGCTCTCTTTTAACAACAGAAATACATTTAGCCTTACAAAACCAGCACCATTTTCTCATATTGTTATTAATATGTCTAATATTTACCAAGACCAGGGAGGGAAATCAAGATATTCCTTTAATATAAAAGACTCCTCATGACTCCACACAAGACTTGGCAGTCTGGAGTCAGAGCTTGCTTCTTTTATCCTTTCAGTGAGATACAGAAGCCACTTGCTTGCATCTAACAGGTAACTCACAAGGGCTCCTTTTTGTTGTTGTTGTTGTTTTTGCTTTTTGGGGTTGGTTTGGTTTGGTTTGGTTTGGTTTGGTTTGGTTTCTTCCTTCTTCTGTGTGTGTATGCATATGTGTGTGGGGATATCTTTTAAAACTTCAGATTTCACAATTACATTGAGATGGCCACTAATTTCTCTTGATACACAGTCTCAGTTGTCCTTAAAAAAATCTTTAAATCACTTATACCTATATACTTATAACTTATATTGTTACTTCTCTCTCAGATGTGTGAAATATCAGGGGCTCAACCAGAGCTCAGGTTCACCTCTCGTTCCTGGTACTGCAGGCTAAGGACAGAACTTTGAGCAGCCTTGATGCTGCTCCTCTTGTGAAGGAGACAAAGGAAATGTGTCACATAACTATCAGCACTTCTTTCACAGAGTCCTAACTTAAGCCAGACTTGGAATCTTTGCACAAAACAGTAAATCTATAGAGGCTTTTGTCTTCTTTCCATCATAATCACATACATAGAGGCTCTCTGATGCCCTCTTCCATTAAAAGAATTCCTTCCAGTGGTAGTTCACTTCCTCTCACCTACATTTACTACTAAAGAAATCCTCCCTCCTCACCGTGACTGCTCATGGAATTCTGATTCAGGCTACTCAGCAGAGTGATGTTGCCAGGCTGCTCAGCCCAGGCTCAGTTTTCACCTTACAGTGCCCAAGAACTTGGATTATTCACGTGATTCCACTCCAGCTCCTCTGGCATTTGTCTCTTTTATCAGCAATCCAACACATCCAGTCTTACTACTCAATCACAGTCACAAACTGATTTTCATCGAGAAAAAAATAAACATTTTGCAGATACGGGACATGTCCTGCAGATATGTTCCAGATATGTCCTGCATAGGAATATTATCAGCTGTTTTATTTTAACTTCAGATTTTCACTACTGTCCTTAATTTTTCAGTGAAGTTATAAACAGCATAAATTTCAAAGATTTTCCCACAATAATCCACTACTGCTAAATTCTGCTTTTGCCCATGGTTTCCTGAGTGTTGAGTATTGCTTTTTCCAAATCTCCACTTCTTTCAACAATGTGGCTTAAGATGATTCTGTCAAGGCATTTTTCATTTATTTCAAAAATATGATTACTAGATAATCTGTTTTGATTTTACACTGAGAGTCTTTACAAGGTGCATGTTAACTTTAAAATTAAAGAAGCTAAATGATAGTGAAGTTAGGTGAGCCTAGAAAATGGAAAAGGAGAATGCTAAAACAGGCACAGACAGGACAGAAAAATACCAATCAAAATATTACTTTTCAAATTTCAAGTTCTAAAAACTTCACAAATCCATCCATCCATCCATCCATCCATCCATCCATCCATCCATCCATCCACTATGTGGTGGATGTTATGTCTACTTCTTGCAGTTTTAAATTAGATAATTACTGGCTCAAGAACTTTAGCTTACAGATTCTTATCAGTGCTAAAAATAATCCCATATATCTTTTCTTGCTTCCTGAAAAATCCTCAAGTATTTATGTTGAGGCCTGATTTGTCTTGGCCTTTGTTTTTATGTTGTATAATGCATTGTAATACTATAAAATTTCTTAACTTTATCTGTACAATTTTTGTACAGGGGAATAAAAAACCACAAATGTACATAATTTAAAAATTTATTCAGGCAGAAGGTTCAGAAACAAAGATGAAAACACAGTAAAATATATCTATCAGTCTACGCTATTGAATTTACAAGTTTATACCAGAAATAATTTTCATGGGGTGAGTGGAAGTAGCATTTACTTGCAATATTAGAAGCCACAGTCACTTTAAATCCTGCATTTCCACACTCATTAAACCACTAGTCAGAGGAGTCCTGCTGCTAAAATATGATGTGGTTCTTTTATAATAGTATCATTAGGTAATGATTTTGAAAGAACCTTATTTTTCAAAGGGAGAGGGAAAGTGAGCTGAATTACCTGGAATTGCATAAGGCAGCTCATGGAAGTCAGGGCCAGCTCCTTTGTGAGTAAAGGGAATGAACACACACAGATGAGATCATTAGTTATGACAGAAATACTGAATACCACTGCTACAACCCTGATGTGGAATTTTCATGTGCTTTTTGAAAAAAAACCCAAACTAGAAACATGACTTTTGATCCCTATTTCAAGAGATATTTATGACATAACAGCCCACAGAAAATGCAGCCATTGAGAAATATGGACACCACTGTTTATGATGGTCAGTCACAAGGAGTCTTTATGACATTCTTGAACTCCAACTGTTCTGGCTTGTTTCAAAACAAGCAATTTAAATTCACTTTCCAATATTTTTCCAAATGTGATGGGACTTCTGCTTTTTCTACTGCCATTAACGTCTTTGAGCTGATAGGAGCTCAATGGCTACCACACTATTCCTGAAATTCATGTAGGATAATCCCCAGAGCTGTTTCATGTCAACCAGCAGTTTTGCTAAATAAAAACATGCATAGAAAAATAGTATTTCCTACCTTTGTGCAGAAAAAAACTGCTGCTGCTGCTGCTGCTGTAATTTGTATTTATAGTACTTTATCACACAATGCTGACAGGGTTGTGATAGCCCAACACAGCACTGCTTTTGTATTTCATTTTTGAGAAATGATTCTGCGAGATTTGGTGCCTTATTATAGGTTCATTAGAGAGTAGCAAAAAGACATGTAACTGTCTAACAGTCTACAAGGCTTTCATAGCATGGAGATTGTTGGAACATAGAAATGCTTGAAAGTACTCCTGAAATGGCCATGTGAAACTCCAAATTCCCTTTATGGAGAATAAACTCAAGATAATTTTTTCATTAATTCCATCCTATAGGAATAAAATGCAAAACAATCACAAGTTTGAACTCTGGTTAATAAATCCATAAATCATAGTTTAAACTGAATACTCATTTTTATCTAAACACTGTTAAATTCCAGTGATTGTTGAAGTGTAATTATCCTCATTTCCTTCGTTGTTTCAACCTCCATTTTACAACCAGAGAACATCGAAATTTTAAGAATTGCAAAATATCTACCCTTATACAATATAATTATGCCTATACACTTCTCATTCTAATAACTACTGCCTAGGCTAATAAACTACATAGTGTCTATATGTCATGTTTTAGGGATCAAGATTTGATGTGCAAAGGCAATAGCAACAAGATGTTGGTGCTCTTAATCCTTCTTAGCTAAGGTTTCTCCCCCACCTTGTTGTCCCAACCAGGCTGGTTTTATGAGCAACACTCTCCCCCTTCACCCTTCTTTTTACATGTAATTCCTTCAATTCTTTCATTCTTCCAATGAATCGTGATTTTTTAGATGAAATCAGCAGTGTCGCCGCTTAGCAGCAGATTCTGTGAAGGTGACACCCCTGTGTGTATTTGGCCAGTCTCTCACAAATGTAGATGTGAACTCCACAGATTATTTTACCCTCAAAGCCAATGAACCTCTTGTCTCTTCATCCTCCAGAAAGTAGCAGATGGCAGACAAGTCAAACATTCAGAATTGTTGGAAACTTCTGATGCTTCTAAGTCATTCTTGCATGAGAAGTGTTAAACATGAATCTTTCTAAAGCATGTACCATCATAGAACCACAGTGCTTAAGCAGCATCAACAACAGGTAGCTCAAATGTCCTAGTTATCTGCAACATTACTACAGGTAGAAGATCAAAGAAATACTTAAGATTGCATATAAAATGTACCAAAGGAATCTGAGCCACAACAGTCTAGAGTAGTTCATTACACTTACATGTGTATTTACAATGTCTATGAGTTTCTAAGCCGGAGTAAATAAGCCAACACTAAATAAAAGGAAGCAGTCAGAAGGCTGTCATTATGATCTACTACAAAATTCAACCTCATTTAGATTTATCCGCTCCTCATACCTCGATTCAATTCAAAAGAGTTGAAATCCTTTTATAACCTTGCCTTCCATGATGGAATAAATCAGCACACAGCATTTAACTGAGGAAAAAAAAGAAAATAAGACTGAATGTGATATAAGGATGTAGAAAGGAATGCTACAGAAAAGATCTGCTTCTGGTTACATTTTTGTATGTAGAGTCACCAAAGCATAAAGATCATTTTGCAATAGAAAACAAAAAAATACTATTAAGTCCAGCAACATCTACTACTGAGGCAGGCACACCAGTATTTGGCCATAGCTAGAAGGGGGTTTAGTTGTATCCAAGATTTAAATCCTGATTCCACAATATTCATGTGACTGCTGATTTTTTTAAAACTTAAATTATCAGCCTTTTCTTTAATGAATATGTAGGGACCATCCAGAGAATATCCTTATGCCTGAAACTAAGCTTTGGTTTTCTTTTTTTTAAAAGATATTTTAAAGTATTATTGTTTAAGTTCCACATCAAAATGATCTACTGGTATTGTAGAAAGGGCACCTCTGTGTAATTGCATCAAATTGGCTCATGACACATTTATTGATAAGATGGATGTAGATAATGTTTGTGCATTCAATAACCTTCTTAGGCTATTACTGCCCCTCCACCATGGAATTCTGGTTAAAAGAACAGGCTCAGTCCTTGATTGTAGATAAAAATGACATGGAGAAGATGAAACAGTGCAGACAGAATTTTACACTTTTTATTTGTAAATTGTACACTAACATAGTCCTCTTCAATTTTAATTGTGTAAAATGATAGTTAATAATCAGAAAAACTAACAATGGAAGTCTGAGAGTTTCTAGGTAATACAGAAATTTCACCTATAATTCACCATTTGAATCGTAGTTTGAAGCAATGCAGACCTCCCAGACTCCACTCACCTGAGGGCTGATCATTTTGCACAATTTTTCACAACAGTTTGATGAAAATTGTTCATCCCAGTCACAGCTGCTCATATATTGAGTACCTCAGCTTTTAATATTTCAACCACAGGGCTTGGAAATGCAGTGTTGTCCTTTCCACATATGCCAAGTTTGCAGTTGTCACCAAGCACCCACATGGTCTTATGTGAGAGTTATTGTGTGAAGTCACATGTTTGCTTAGAATTTGAAAAGGAGGTGTCTTTAACAGATTATCTTGAAAGTCACAGCTGGATGAGCTTTTTCATTTACTATTAGAAGACAAACATGTTTGGGTTTGGTTTTTTGTGTGGCTTGGGTTTTTTTATAATTAAAAACATTGTTTCAGTCTACTTCACAAATATGATATAATTTGGTGAATATTTGCTTGTCAATCAAAACAGATTTTTTTATTTAGGAAACAGTCAAAGAATCAAGAGAGGTGAGGCACTTGTGCCAAATGTACTGCATGGGGCACTGAAGAACTGGGAAAGCAGGATTAAAATTCCTCTGCTATAAAAAGGCAAAACATCTCATATCCCAACTCTAGTCCAAGCCATTAGTTGGTGGAATTAAAGGTCCTCTATTTCCCAGCTCAATAATGATTTTATTAGAAAGTAAATAGAGCAAAGATCAAAGAGCCAAAACCGACACTGATTCCAAAATCCCTTGTATTCTTACGGTGAAGATGCTCCAGTTTGTGCTCTATTTGGTACTAAGTAGACCAGCTGCAACACCAGACTCTGCTTTCTGGACAGCACAGGATGCTACTTCCTACAATAACCCTTTGGCTTAATTTTAGTTTCCTGAAAATCATAAAGAAAAGCTCCAGCTGCCACAAGGCTCGGGGTCAGCTGGCCCAGAAGCTTTCTGGAAGCATATCTGCCTTCTCCTCAGCTTTGAGGGCTGTGAACTTGCTCTGCAGTTGGAAGTCGTCTTGGGAAGGCTCCAACATCCATTCCTCACATTACTCAGTCTGGCCCTGCTCTTCACTAGGGGTGGGCTCTGGCTGTGTGTCCATGCTGCATCTGGTTCTGAGGTCTCAAGGTCTGTATCTCTCTTCTTTCTAAGTCTTGCTTTTGCAAACACAGTTATATAGACACCAGTGCTAACCAGAGACTACAAGCAAGCCAAAGAAAAGCTGTGTAAATAAGCCAGGGCAAGAGAAAGCCTTTCTGCCTGCCTTGGCCAAGAGCAAAGTACAAGTACACAGGTATGTACACAGCCGGCTACTGAAACCCCAGTCATCAACATACACTATGACAGAAAAAGAAAAATCCCCTGCAGGCAGAAATCACACAGCAGACACAACAGAATAAGAGGCCCTTTCTAATATGCATTAAAAAATTAAGTTTCTAAGAGAGTACATTGGCAGCAGCCATTTACTTTATCTGTATATTTGGGAGCACATTGAGAAGCAGCTTTTCAATCTGAAGGATCAAATCTGACACAATTCATCAGACAATAACAGTGAAATCAAAAAGACAGTAACTGGAAAATGTAATCCTCCCCTGAAATTTTCCTCTGCTCACCATCTGCTTCCATTCTATTACATCCCACTGGGGACTCACTGTCTTGCAACATCTCCTCTGGGTAGAATTGACACAGATGTAGAAGGCAAGAGTGATATCTGCACTGCAGGACCCAACCACAGGCTTTTGGAGATGCAAAACGTGGCTGCACATTCTCCTCTGACAAGGGAGACAACTGTAACACGTGAGGGACAGGCAATGACAGGCACAGAACCAAGAGCCAACACATCCCACCAATGCAAAGCCTGTTCTTCCAGAAACCAGACAGATTTTCCCCGAGTGAAAAAAGCAGGACTGAGCCATATCCATGGAAACTTTACAAGTATTTACCAGCAGAGGTTATTTCCTCAGAATAGCCTCAACTAGATGCATTCCCTGCAGTTGTTGGAACTGTTTTGCTGACACAGAAACGCATTGTTGGTGGAAGCTCTTATGTAACCACTGTGACAAGAATTTCTTTGAAGGAAGGTGCTCTGAGTCATCTGGGGAGAGTAACAGCCAAGCAGTGCTGACTGAAATGCTATTTTCTGTCTTCTGCAGCTCCAGGAAACTAAAATGGTGGAAATTCTATTTTAAAATATAGACAATCTCTACTGCATAGAGAGATCACAGGGATGTTATGGTCTATGGATTATCGTTTGAGAGTTTAGGACATTTCTAGCAATACAAATGCATTGTCAAATGTTGTTCTTTCTAGGCTAACTTTTATCCCTACCTTTTCTTAACCCTTGTGCAATGCATATCATATACCTCCTCTCAGCTGGGAGAGCTTGGGGAAAAAAGGAATCTTTTTTCTATCAGATTGTTCTTGAATGTCTAAAATTCAAAGTACATGTCCTTTAAACAGTATATTTAACTGAGCACTTCTGCTTCCAATAAGAGTCTCATCAGCAACAAAAGAGCAAGGACAGAGCTGTTTAACTTAGTCATCTGAGTTTCAACTGCAGTTGACTTCAGTGTGCCAGAAACACAAATCCTGAATGCCTCAACCCTCTTATTGCGCTTGAAATGAGTTCAGCTATGAGCAGATAATCTGAATCATGCCTAGGTGAAGAACAAGAGATCTTTAGAAAGAAAAATTCTTATTATTTAATGTATTCAATATTTATTCAAATATCTATTGGATAAAGTGTTCTACCCAGAAACAGCAGACTTGCTGGCTGGGTGTAGGTGAACTCCCTTGCTCTACAACACCCATTTACTTATCCTCCTTTAACTCCAGCCCAGTGATGCACACAGGTGTATCCTCACCTTTACTCAGCCCAGATACTATTTGGGTACCAGACGCTGAAGTCACATTGTTAAAATCAAATTTGCCTGCAATAGTTTCTCCTATTAAGCCACCAATCCTTTGGGAACCCACAATTCCTGCTGCTGTTGTGATAATGTTTACTAGAGGTTTATACAACTAAGAGCAGTCTGCAATGCATCTTCCATGCTGAAGCATGGAAGCACCATTTATTAAGCAGGATCTGTAATGACCCAGCCCAGGATATCAGCTCCAAATCCTAAACTTTTTCAATTACATAATTTAAATTCTATTAGGAGAAACATTTCTCCATACCTTGCAAACAACAAATGAAAAATATTGACAGCAATCTTATATTATTATATATCATAGGGAAATCTTCAAAGAATTAACTACAAGGAATTTACCTAAAATGTCCCATTTTTTTCCTAGACAAGTATTTTTATGATTACTTAGATGATCTCTGATGTTCACTTCAAAATACATGAATAAGTTTGAAGCTAAGTTAGGGAAAGCAATTCATGTTATTATTCATATTTCAAGATATATTATGTGTTAAAATTCATTTGGTCTTTTACTGAAATGCCAGAACATCCAAATGCTGAAATGCTTTCACCTCACTTTTGCAAAAGGTCATGTTGATTTTTCATGATGAAAAGTTCATACCTTCCTATTTAGCAAAAAATGGGAAATACAATGAAAACAAAGCATGTTTAGTGAGAAAATTCTGATGTACTGAATTCTTGTCGTCTCAGAGTGGGAAAGCTAACTAGAAAATAAATAATTCTTTACAGCAGTTGGCAATGCTCACAATATACAAGAACAAGAGGAAACTACTGAAACCTTTACAAATCCACTTGAAAACTCGTTCATCAGATTCATTTCAGTTTCTCGAAGTCTGGAAGCCTCCAGGGATTTTGGACCCGTTAAAAGCCTGTGACAATGCATCCATTTAGACAGGTTTGAAGTGAACATGGATTTTTTTTTTTTTAATTATTTATTCTACTCTATGTCTGTCTTTATTATTGAGTGATGAATATACATTTATTGAATCTTTCAATGTGTGATATGATGAAACTTTTCTTATAACAACACAAACTTTAAAACATCAGTAATAACCCCAAACAAAACTGTTCTAAATATAAAAATGTTTAATTGTTATTTTCTGACAACATTATTATTCAGCTTGTGTGATGCAAAGCATGATTGTATTAAATTAATTGGAAAAATGTGTTTCCCATTTTGCACATTTTCAGTAGATATTTAATTGAAAAAAAAAAAATAGAACTAAAAATGGAGATGCTTTGGGAAACCGTTTAAGCATTACAATACCCCATGAAGAGCAGCTTTTCCAATTCACACTCAGAAGCAGTTATTTCAGGAGGACCACTACCAGGATGACTTGTCTTGGTTTTAACATATCCATTTCAACCTAGGAAAAAACTCACTATTTGGAATTTGAAAATATCCTGACACAATATTGGTTTTTTGTCTTTCAAAATCCAATATGCTCTGGTTTTCCCCCTCTCTTCCAGCTGTTGCTTTGTTGTAAATCAATCGGACATTTGGCTCCCAGCACCACTCCTTCAAACAGCTTTGATTTACACAATGGCCACTATCCTGAAAATGTGTGTTGTCTCCAGGGCCAGGAATAGGGGGAAATCTGGAATATCCAATATTATCACTGGGAGCCTACCCAGAAAGATCACAGGTCTGTGGGAGCAGAGACTATATGGATGTACCTTGAAAGTCCAGCACCTGACAGAAAGATTACTGAATCTATTATGGCACTGCATGTTTTCAGGGGCTTAAAATGTAATAATTTCTAAGACTGCCTTATAATCATTTCAGTGGCAGATGTCTGGGACCACATCATTAGCTTATGCAAATTTCTATGTTAATAAGCCCCACCTTTCCTGAGAAAGACTCCCAGGTCAGGCCAGACACTGACGGCTATTACCCAGATTTCTTTTGTAAGTCACTTGTATATTCTATGTTCCATTAAAGATTACAACATCACTGAAGATATTGGATAGTTATGGAATATGGCAAGTCTTCTCCAGACCTATTTTTCTGATGTGTTACCAGACATATCCCATGCTAGAGTTGTCAATGACTGGCTTTTAATAAACTGTTTATGCCGCTCGGCAGACATGTCCCTGTAGACCTGAGACCTCAAGAACTCTCATATTATTCAGCAGATGGAAGGTGACCTACTCCAGATCAGTGCATGTATCAATACCCACTGGCCCAGTACCCGACTGTAGAAACTTTTTTACAACTTCTTCCCTAATTGCAATAATAAAAAATAAAACCCATTGTCCTCACTCATTTTCCCCCTATAATTTACTTGGCTGCAATGCTCTTCCCAGTTAACAAAACTGAGGCTGGAGATTTGTTATGACTACAGCCACATTTTGTTGTCATCTCTTATATTTAGATCATAAGCTTTATGAGGCAATATCTGTGTTTTTGGACTGATTTTATATGGTGGCAAGTGCACAGGCTTAATTCAAAACCGTGGCTGCTAGAGATTGTCAGTAATGATAAAAGCAAGGGTATTAATGAGTATGCATTATCAATAATATCATTAGTGTTATTCTCTGACAAATTTCATCACTTCAAAATCAATGTCAGGCAATTATTTTAAAATGTACAGTGGATGCATTATTTTCTAATAACCCTACAAATGTGTGTCTTGGTTAAACAAAGAGACAAATTCAGCTTCAGCTAAGCATGAAATACTCTGTAATGTTTTCATTATGAGGTTATATATGAGGTTGTTCATTAGATAGACTAAATGAGTAGATGATAAATAAAAATTGAAAGAGAGAAATGTTCAGGGCATCAGAATAAATTCAGCAGAGCTTCCAGTTTTCCTCTGGTAATCACGTTTTGCAAACCTTCCAGATCTCTGAACCCTAGATGATGACTAGTCCCCTTTGCCAGCCATGCCATGACCATGCTGGGTCAGGACACACAGCCCGAGGTGTCCAAGCAGTCCCAGGTCAGCTGGGAGCCTCCTGGCTTTGTCCTCCCTGTAGCACTGTCAGGGTCTTCCCTGCCAAGTTCAGCTTTGGTCTGTGGTTTTAATGAAAACCTCTTCATATATTAAAGAATAAATACTTATTGTTCTCTCTTGGACTATTGATTTAAGTACAATTAACTGAAGACCAAAGAAGGGAAAGCTGGTATAAAATACGTTTTTTCTTTTGCCCTCTCGCCCATGATAGCAAGCTGGGCTTGCCCCCCATTTCTTGCAATTAAGTAATGATCATTTTAAAAGAGCATTAACAGCGTTCCTAGGATATATTTAGACATACATATGTAGCTGCACATTAGGCACCATTAGTGTGCTTCATCCTTTGCTTATCGTTTTTGCTATGAAAGAAAAAACATGGGGATAATATATACAGAGCATTTAAGAGTATTTGTTTCCCATGAATGCACTCATTTTGGTGATATTCATCATCATTAGGCACAAGGTTCGCTTCCATTTCTTTTTATTTTGGTGAAGAAAGCTTGCTCACCAGCAGTATTTGCACTTGTGCAGATTTTGATCCTCCCACTGGTGGAAGCTGTACATAGTAGCTGGATTCAATGAGTGGATTTAAATTACAGAAATACGTACATAAATATTCATCTCTTTAGGCTGCTTTCACCTCCTCCTCCCCTCCAAAAAAAAGACTGAGTACTACAGTCAGTGGATTAAGGCACACTGAGCAAGTATGGGGAGGAATCAGGTATCAACTCCTCAGTCACTAAGCCAGTGCAGTGACCTTGTGTCTTTCACGGAAAAGGACTCAAGACACGTTAATGCTTCAATCAGCTGCCTCTTTGTAACATCCCGGGGACATAATGTCTCCTTGTATAAATGATGTGCAGCCCGTGCATCGCTCTGGTGCTGATGGCATTTTGCTTTCTCTGCTTTTGTAGGAATTAGGAGCACAGAGGAGCATCCCCGCTAGAAATTATGGTATCTAACAGCCTGCAGCTTTGTTTCATTTTTTAAAAAGTGTAGCATATGTGAAACAAATATCTTTTTCTTTTCTTAACTAATAGCTATTATTTCTATGTCTTTGGAAACGTAAAAGAATGGAGACTGTTGTCTCACTGCTCTACCAGAAATAGATGCCTGCAGACTAGTTAAGAAAAGTAGGATACAAAACTAGTTTCTACATGTAAAGAATGTGGCAGTAAAGTTCCATTTACCATCCATTGTGCAACATGGCACAGGAGAGCGTCTCTGGAAGTCATTCCTACTAGCTAGTGACAGCACTCTGAATCTACAAGTCTAAGAATATGCCCGTTCTCCAGTGAGTAACTGTGTGAAGTTTATAGCGGGGATAAGGTACAAATGTAGGGCAGAATTAAGCATCACGTGTCAAAAAGGACAAGCTCTTTGTTCTGTTTTTGTAAGAAGAGTGATAGCCTTCTTTTGCCCTTTCTTTGCAGTGTTAAATCCATTTCTTGCAATTCTAGATTGTCCTTTCAGATATACACCTGCACCTGTAAATTAAACCTGACTTCATGAAATACCCAGTTCCCTCAGAGAATTCAGCACTAATTTTTTTTAATTGATTAATTTAATGGACAATAAATGAAAGTATAGTGACTACTGCAGTATTCTTGGCTGGATCTCTTTCAAAAAATTCATTTTGTTGATATTAACTATATCCCCAACCTCAAAATTTGCTGTACACTGACTTGAAAATTAAAATTCCCACAAAAAAAAACCTCTTATCTAGTTCTTCTAGAAGTTACTGATGCACAGTGAGTGAAAACGACTTCACCAAAGACAGACAGCAGTCAGGTCATTTCCTTTATACCCTTAATATTATATGTGAGATACACATTTTGTTGTCAGCAGCTACAACAGTTCACAAGGACATATGACAAGATAATTTAAGGAATGTGATGGAAAATTTTCATGAAATAAGGAATCTCAACATGTTTTTAAAATGAATGACACTTAGATGCCTAACAAATACCTTGATCTGTATTCTCCTTACAAGCAGTTGAACAATTAGAGGACAAAAAATAACATTAATAGCCACTCACTGTCAATGTAGGCTAGAAATCAAATTGCCTTTGAAAATGAAGACAGCTCAGGTAATCTGTCTGTACTGTCCCTCTAACTATTGACAAGTGAATACCTACTATTATCCAGCAACACTATAAAAAGGCTTTTTCTCCCATTAGCTCTATTAGCTTACACTTCTTTATCACTTTCTCTTTTCCCTCTGCTTAGTGATGACTCCGTTTTGGCAAACATCTGCAATGAAATGGTTTCTCTTTTACAAAGTAAAACAAACAACACATGGTAAATTTAATACAACCAATCAACTCCCTCTGCAAATGACTTTCATTGCATTTTCTCCTGAAAGTAAGTGGCAGCTGTGTTTAATGAGCTGGAAGAACAGGTCAATAAAATATATATATGCATGTTGCTTAAGTATCCATTACATATATGTAGACAATAAGGCAGCTCATGATGTTTACCCTGCTGCAGGATCTTATCATAATGACAAAGCATCACAGGTTCCATCAAACAAGATTAAAGATTATTCCCTCACACAGTATTGCCAATAATTCGTGAGGATTTCAAATTTATTCTTCAGACCAGTAATTAGTACAGATGATCAGGGACCACACCAAGGATCTCTTTGCTTGGCTATGTAGAGTTCATTCCTGAAACAGAGGACCTTTGACTGTTCCAATACTGGTTTTCTGCGAGTTTACAATGGAGATTTAGCTCTCAGAATCAGCTGCTCTGCACATTTTACTAATGCAAATAAACATTTCAAAATTACAAAACAAGGAGGAGGGAGAAGCTGCTAAATCCAAATATCCTTGAGAGATATTCCTAGGGAATACTATAGCATTTGCCTACTGAGCCAAACCCATGATATTCCTGCATGGTGACTGTTGCTGCTAGAACCCAGTACTCCAGATTTGCCTGACACTAGTCAGCAGTTCCAAAACATTGCTATTCTTAATTATATATTTATTCTCATGTCTTTCCTTAGCCGCAGAAATTATGGTTTTCTTAAATCAGTGGACTGAAGAAAAAAAAAAAAAAAGAAAAAAAAAGTGCAATATAGGCACGCGGTCACCATTTCCCTGTTTAAAGGCTGTTTTCACATCATTAGTCTGGGATATTCTCAAAACTGATAGAATGTGAAATGCTCTCAACCAAGAACACAGCAGCAGAGCACAGCTGAGACCAACAGCTCAGAGCTTCTAATTGCACTCTTAGAAAGAATCCTGGCAAGAAGGTGCTTAAATTACTACAGCCGGATAATGATCCTCAAACCAGTGTGGAGGCATCTGGGATTGTGACTTGAAAGACTCAAACTTCTTGACTCTATTCTTTCATGTTCACATTCACGTCTTAAAAAGCTGAGCCAATCCTTTCAAAAGTGAAGTTAATGAATTAAAGTGTAACAGTGAAGAATTTATTAAACATTAAGAAAAGGATCAGAGTGAATGATCCAAATGCTGTCTCTGTAAGAGTAAAGGGAATGCCTAATTAGCTGTGGCTTTGCCCCATAACACAGAATCAACAAGCACACCTTTGGGTTTGCTTTCAGACAAAAACCATTGCTGAAACATTCATAAGTGAAGAAAATCTGTCACATACTGAATGAAATTACTGAGTCCTCAAAGCCTGGTGGTCTGTCACCTAAAAAGACCATCATCACATTCCAGAGTAGGAGAACAATCTTGACTGTACATTAAGTACAGCACAGTGCTCCAGGTGAAAAATATGCAGGTTTTGAATGTCTGTATAAGTAATACCAAAAGAGGTCAGAAGGTGCAGGCAGTAAGCACTTTAACAGCCACCTACTCCAATCCCCAGCATTATAATAGAAATTAAAATAGCAGATATGATCTCATTATGTATGGAGTCAATTCTACCAGAATTGGGGAGTCACCTAAAGTTCAGACACTGGACACAAGAGGAAAAGATGGGAAATGGCCTCTCTTTCATGTCCCAGAGAGCACAGCAGGCTGGAGATACTGCTCTGAGTTACACACAACAGTGCAATCCTGCTCTCATAGCTTCCAGCTCTGCCTAAGACTTAGAACAAGAAACTGAAAATTCTTTTTAAGGTGGTTTCTGGAAGAGAGAAAAATCTCCCAGTAATGGTTTTAAATTTAATTGTTTGTGAAGAACATCAGGACCCAAACATAGCAGTTTAAAGAAAAGTGAACAGCTTTCAATTTACCTTGCAGCCTATTATGATCTCGGGCTGCTGATGCAGAAACTTCTGCACTCCAGCATCTCTGTGGAATCATTGTGGCAAGATAGAGTTGTGCTTATTTATGCAGCACATTCATAGTGAGCAGGGGGAGCATGNGAACAGCTAAAGAGTTCTGAGCCTGTGTCTCCAAATATTATTTTACACCCTTATTATTAAGCATGTGACATTTAGAAGGTAGTAAACACCCAAACAGCAAAAATATTTTAGATTAATTGAATGTCTATTCTACAAACAAACCAGGTTAAAAAAACCTAAACAACCCCCTTGAATAATGAACAGCTTCCAGTGAGTCTTCAACAGAAAGTGAGCAGATTTCCATCACTTTCTCAGAAACAGTGGGGAGCTGAGCAATATGAAAAGACAATTTCTTACCTAGAAAAATGAACTGATTTATCTTGCTCCTTGAAATCTCTTAAGGTAGAGTACAGACATACTACAGATATACAGATATACTACAATTTTCTTGTATGTATGCATGTTTGTATGTGTAATCTTGTTTTAACAGATTTCCTGATTTTAAATTCCTCTTCCTACTGAAAGTCAGTTAGATCAGTCTGGGGTTATGCAGACAAAGAGAGTCTTCAAACTTTACTGTTTGTCCTTATATCAAGTCTAATCAGTTAGTCATACTCTGATGGCATTTGCTGCATTGTTTTACCTGTCACAATTAGTGACAATCTCTAACAATCCTGTGTCTTTCAGCCTGACTCTACAGTACTTGGAAAGACTTAATGCTGAATAGTTATGGTTTCAACTTACATCTCAGCAAAAGTTAGACCAGAGTCTCTCTATTTGGAATGCCCTTTTTAAATCCAAGTGGATTTTGAGCCACTTCTCTAGTAACAATCCAATTTAATCCCAATTATGGCTCTGGATTCTGGCCTTAGCTCCAACCAAGGCACTTCGCTGCTGTTTAAGGAGAACCTTAAGAAGAATCTACCAAGTACCTGAACTCTGTGCACAGCCAGAGCATCCCTCAGCAGTATAAAGTCTATTCCATTTAAGACTCCATGGCAGAGTTCAGTGCATCCTGTGGTACCAGTACAGTACAGTGTGATAGAGGTGAAGATGACAGAACAGCCAGACTATACGTATTTTTAGCTGTCTAAATTAATGGTTTTTGTCTATCCATCACTAATTCCTGGTAAATTTGAAAACTGACACGTATCACATTAAAGTATTGAAATGAATGTATTTGATACAGAATTTTGAATTACCAAACAGTTTTCATGAAATAGCAAGGAGGATTATGATGCTAAAGAGAAACGAGAGTCCTGTTCAGGCCTTATTAGTGCAAGGAATTTTCTCAGTAACATTTTGAATTGCAAGCTTAAGCACTGATAGTTCAGTCAATATTCTAAACCCAAATTTCATCCTCATTCACAAAGCTTTGAACATCTAAGATGTGCTAAAACCACAGTTTTTCAGTGGATATAGAAATACAAACCTGTGGTTTCTATATTATTCAGCCAGGCAATGTTTTCTGGGAAAGGAATGATAAAGTACTCTTTGTCCTTGCATTTTTAAAACAGAAGAGAGTACTATATTTGATTAGCAAACTGTTAAAAATCAAAATCTCATGTATTGCAGAATCCTAGAAAATATTTAAGATAATCTACAGAACAATAAAATGCTATTGTTTCTGAGTAGAATATCCTAATGTATTCAGTTTATTCAATGACAATACTGTTGAGGAAGCAACAATAGTATGCTGTAGCCCAGATTTACCAATGCACTTCAATTCTGCACAGGTGTACTTTGAACACTCATTCAGTCAGAGGTGTGTACTTGAACAGGTATTTAACTACTTTACTCAGTGACTCTTAACACATGACTATCACAGACTGAATAAAATGTGTCTGATTAAGAAAACTCTGCAGGGAATCTCAAAATTAGTCTCTTAATGACTCTTATAATTATGAGATAAAAAAGTTAAAGAAATTATAAAAGATGAACCACCTTACAATGTGTGCTTTTATTGGGTCTTTGATTAAATGAAATCTGGGAAGGGATGACCCGTGAATAATTGCCAGTTCATTTTAAAACTTCTACTCTTCCCATCTTGCTGTTCAGTTTCATTGAACTTCTAAAGTGCATAATTAAAAAAAATGATTGGACCAAATCTTTGGAATAATTCTGTAGACCTTGAATGTTGAAAGAGAGTAAGTCATCAGGCACCATATTCTGCTAGCAAATGAGTAGGGAAAAAAATCATTCAAGAATCTTCTTTTTTCCCCCAGAAAGCACCCTCCTGCTGGGAATCAGCACTTGTGTTTATAAAAAGAGCCAGCCCCAGCTCCAGGGATTTCACTGTGATACACCTGAACACCTAAGTATACAAGAAGGTGTTCACAGCTACATTTATTTTCTTATTGCTTTACGTTCTCTTAGGTGTGTTCTACTTTCTGATTAAAGACGTCAAGTACTTGTGGTGGGCTGGGGAGGTGGGGGAGGGGGCCGAAGACGAAGACAGAAAAAATAATTCCTTTCCACTCTTGGGACCGGCAAGGGGGGCAGGGCTGAGCTCCCAACCGGGGCTGGGGATAGGACACTCCTGGGCTGGGTACCTGGCCAGGCTTGGGGCCAGGGGGCTTTTGGGGGCAGACATGCCCTGCCTGGCATCTGATGGGGCGGAGGAGTAAAGAGCCCAATTCCACCGCCAGAAAACTGCAAAGAAAAGTCACGTCCTCTCCCCGGCTTGAAGCCCGCAGAGCCAGGAGATAGGGGAGGGGGGTGCACTTGCATACCCCCCCTGCTCCCCTCCCCTTCCGCTGGGCTGGAGAGGCACATGGGAAAAGGGACCTTCAGATCATGCATCTCTCTTTGGGTGTGTGCAGGAGGCAGAGGGCTCCCCCTTAGCACTGCTCACCAGGAGCCAGCACAATTCCCACTGTTCCCGCCTCCCACTGCGAACTCCCGAGCTCGCCGGTCATTGTTTTCCAGCCATTAAGACTCCCGAGAGAAACCCGCAGATGCCGTGGCAAATTCTGATTGCCATGAATGCAATTTTTTCCATCAAAACATTCCACGATTTAATTTTACCCATTCCTGTACTCTAATGGAATGAACAATACTGGATTCATCACTGCTCAGTATGTGACAAGGTGCTGACAAGGTGGTATTTGGTCAAACATTGGACTCAATGAACTTGGAGGTCTTTTCCAACCTAAATGATTCTGTGAACACTGTGATCAGTCAGAAACTATCTCAAGGTACACTTTGTGTCCACTGACACCAAGAAAAATGTTTTCCCACACTAGTCTGCCATGGGATCAATCCGCCAGGGCACAGCTCTAGGTGCTCTGGTCCTTGCTCAACTTCAGATGGTACCAGGCATGAGACAGAGTTGATTTCTCATAAACATTCCTAACTCAACTAAAACAGTATCTTTCTGCAACACAGATGCAAAGAAAGAGTCCAGCTGAGCAAGATGGTATTACTACTGTAATACCAAATAAAAAAATTTCTCTAATAATTATTATTTCCCATTTTAAGGCATTAGGACTTAGAAGTTCACTTAAGAGCTCAGATATTCCGTGGTTATAGAGAATGGAAATATCAAGTTGCCAGTACAACTCAATTTCTAGACCATACTGAGCTAAATTGCTTGAGCATGTTCTTGCAATGGACAATTCATGAATTGTCCATTAAAATCAACTGCTTTTATAAAATGCTTTAAAAACATGTACAATCTTTCAACAGCTCAAGGATGGGCAGTTTTAATCACTGTCACCATCAGAGTCCAAACTATATTGTTTATTTAATAATTTAACTATTTCCCTTTCGCACAGAAGTACATGCTGTTTTGCTTATTTTCTTTGTTTACCACTTCTTTTTCTGATTCAGGGTTTTAAGACTGCTAAAACTGAATATATTATCTACATAGAAGAATCTCTTTTGTTGTCTCTCTCTCTCCACTCTGAGAAAATGTTAATTCTGCTGTCAGGTCAGCTCTAGCAATCTGATGTCAACTCCTCAACTTCTCTATATTTCCTGATAATAAATTTTTAAATAATAAATATAAAACTAATCATAACACCTTTTTGCAAGTACCCAGAAAAAAACCTCCAACCGTATTTTAATTACTGCACTGACTGAAAGTCCAAACAAACAGAGAGGAAGTGATTATGCTCCTAGATTTTCAGATTTTGATATCCTGGCAGGTACACTCTGACACTGTAAACATGCTCTGCCTCATAATGCTACATTTTGTGATGTAAGAAGGAAATAAGGAAAGTTATATAAGCAAATTAATGGAGAGGAAACACAAAAGGCTGTCTTTGTAGACTTATTACTAAGTTTAATTAATGTTTCCTTCAACCTTGATTTATATAATTCTATCCCTTGGGAAGAAGATGAGGGGAAATCATTCACAAAAAAAAAAAGTATCTACAACTCTGAAAAATAAACTTTTAATTAAGACCAAGAAAACCAAACCAATCACGAAATATAAACTCAAGAGAGAAAGAGAATGGAGTAATTTGCATTTTGTAGAGTAACTTCAAACTGCCATCAGCACACAAGTTCTCTGAATGCCAAATTTCAGTCTAATCTTGTAAGAGTTAGAGTCCAAAACCTACTTCAGTCTACACAAAGATGAAAAGTCTAGAATATCGGAAAGCTTTCAATAAGAACTACAGTGGGCTCAGGGAAATTTCAATCAAAGGCTAGCTCAGGCCACACTAGATGTCCATGTAGCTCCATGTCACATAGGCAGGAGAAGATGCCAAAGCTAAAGTGCAAGAGCAGGGCTAACATTTAGTGATAATTCCTTGTTATTTGTCACCTGAGGGCTTCCTCACATTTCAGCATCTTGACATTTAACTGACCTTGACAGATTTCTCTTGCATGAATTTGTCCAGTCTCATTCTTAATCTATGTAAACTTTATCAGCCATAAAATCTGACAGGAAGAAATTCCATGGCTTATTTACTGGTTCTGTTAATAAGCAGCTTCTTTTGGTCTGAAGCAGCAACAGCAGCAGCAGTTTACTTTGGGGTGTCTTGCAGTTGGGACAGTGAACTATGATGTTTCTTAATGTTCACAGTTTCACTCAGGTTTTGTAAATCTTTGTCATAAACTCCTGCAGTCACCTTTTTTCAGGCTAGAGTCTTTTTTTGTCATTTCTCATGTAGAAACTAGTTCACACAATGAACAGTTGTAGGATTGTTTACAATCATCACGTAAACTCCACATACGTGTTCTACGTTTAATTAAAGTCAAAAGAAGTTGTGTTTAAGGATAGGTTAGATGATGAACTTAGTGGTATGGTTCAGACGGTTTAAATGGTTTAGATGTTAGACTGATGTTGGGTAGGTTGTTAACCTAGGTAAAGGTTGGACTTGATGATCTCCATGGTCTTTTGCAACCTTATTAATTCTCTGTATGTAATTCTGTGTGTGAAGGAGAAAAGTAGAGCATGAGGTTGAAGAGCACTCAAGACAACACAATGTGATTAAGGGAAGCCAGCACAGATCTAGGCAGGGCAGGTTATGTTCCACTCACCTCCTTGAGTTCTTTGAAGATATTATTGTGATGACTGATAAGAGAAATACTGTAGTTGTACAGCATTTAGTTTTTTCAAAAACATTTGAAAGCAATCCTTATCAGAGATTAATGGCTTGGAGTCCCAGACTACAGGTAAAAATAGGGTGCTTGATCCAGAACTAGTAACAAAGCAGGAGGAAGGAGCAGGAATATCACCTTCCCACTGAAGGCAAATCATGTCCCTCTCCAGGTGTGTTGCCACAGCCCTCCCTGGAACAGCCATTTGGGGAACACAGCACAGCAGACATTATGCACTTACAGAATCAGCACAGAACTGCTTTTACAGGAAACTGCTGATTAATTTTATCTGATTGAAATTAGAGGATGAGTGACAGCAAGGTGAGCAAACTGTAATTACTGCAGTAATCAAGCACAAGGTACTTACCTGAATGGTACTGAACAAGGACATGGACAATACCTTTCTAACTCTTATGTAAATCATCAAATGTGTGTCAAAAATGTATTTCAAGAAATTACCCACCAATTCCTACTCCCCAAGACCATGAGTTCATGTCATGGCACTATGTTAGACAGTGATCTGATAAGCATTTCCTGCAAAAGGCCTCAAAGCAGCAAGCAAAACCACTAAAAATACACCAGACTTTTTTCTGGTGTATTTTTATTGTAATCATCAGAACTTTTGAGAAATACACATATATATCTCACAGACTCTGGCATCCTGATATGAAAATATCAAGGCAACCATACATTTTCGTCTTTTGTAACAAAGAGGAAAATTTAGCAGAATGAATTTGTTTATGTAACAGTTTGGGATTTTGGTTATGGCAAGACTGTGTCACATTTCACAAATATATGAGACTTTAATGTGCCATCCTCAAAGCACTTGGATACTGATATGCAGCAATGGAGGGATAATTACAACTTTTAAGAGAAGGAATAAAGAAATATTCCCCTACTGAGTAGAATAAATTCAAGACTAATAAGTAGTGATTAGTATCACACAAGTAAAACTGTGTAAATTATGCAGGAAAAAGTATTTACAGATCCATTTGGGTTTTCAAGTGAATTCCTTTCAGCCATGTTATACTGTGCTGGATGCTCACTTTCATAAAAAATTAAAGCTGTTGTGTTTCATTACAGAAACGCAGTATGAAAGGCAGTTTTTAAGTTTCATTAGACAAAGATGTAATTGAAAACAAGTTTTGAATCTTCACCAAATATATTCATATAGGTACGTGTGTACCCAGCCAATTAAGGTCTGGGAAGTCCATACAATGTTCTAAATCTTTTGTTGCTGGAATCAAGCACCAATTTCCAATATTTACAATAAAGTTTAAGAAAAACATTTCTCAGAAACATTTGAATAATTAATACACAGTTGAGAGAATCTCAAGCCATTCTGCAAGCTGTAAAAAAATTATTTGCCATGAATTATTCATTTACCTCTGCAAACAACTCTTTTCCTTAACCCAGGAGGATTTACTCTTTTTAGGTGATTATCTTCCACAGTGGCTCAGCTACACTGTAGATTAAATGATGCTGTGTTTGTAACTCTAGATTGGCTCCAGGAGCACTTCAGACACCAAGGACTTAAACCCACCAAAAAACACAACAACAACATCAAACAAACAAACCCCAACCCCTCCCAAAAAAACCAAACAACAACAAAACAAACAAACAAACAAAAAAACCAACCAAAAAAATCAGAGTGAAGGAGGCAGATGTTTGGACTGGTTTATTCCACTACAACCAAGCTGCCTGCTATCAGCTTAGATGAGATGCTGGGCTGCACCCTCCATCCTCCTGCTGGAAAAGTATTTTGACTGAGGCATGGGCTCCATGCTGTGAGTTCATTTTGTCAGAAAAGTATAGAAAGGACCTTACTATTTGACCTTCAGAGCACTTCTTTATAGGCATTGAACATACATTGTAAAGCTGCTGGGAAATTTAAATTCCCCCTTCCCTTCCCCTTCGCTCNACACTGTAATATCAGTTGTTCCTTATTAACACAGATTACCATTTCCCATTTTTAAAACAAAAATCAGATTGATGCAATATAATTTGTTCACTGATGCAGCAGAAACCAATTACTGCACAGAAACATGAAGACTGAAAAGCAACAACTTGTAACTGTTTGTTTTGGCTTTTT